>NQII01001180.1:338151-382224 GCA_002778355.1 Clitarchus hookeri | reverse complement strand
GGGGGGGGGGGGAGAACATAGCACGTGAACAAAGAATAATATTTTATTATGTGAAATTACGTGTTGACTGCGTGGTAGAAATGCAGAATTTGCAGGCTGTAGGGACGTGAGCGGAAGGGGTTCCCCAGACGGCGACAACGGAAGAAATTCGTAACGCTGCAATAGACATCCGCTCGTTATAAAGTCAATCTCTCATGAAACACGGATCTGCAGGTGACACTGGATCAAAAATGCAGTTTTCAAGCACAGAGCAAAACTGAATAGAAATCAAAGTAACGAGAAAAATACTTGAACGGTAAAATACAGAAAAACAATCATTAAATAAACATAAATACGTAAATAAAATATAACATCATTTTTGATAAATAAATAAAAATTTTACCATAATTAGTAATATTATAACATCGGACCAAGCGTTAGATGCTCAAATGGGTAATAATGGGATTAACTAAAGCGTTAACTAAATACGAAAAGTAAGAAGACAATTAATATTACTCGCAATAGTTTTTATAAAATTAAATACTTAAATTAGTTTTCAAAATTGTTTTAAAAAATAGTACAAGAGAAAAGTGAAGGTGAAATGGTCGTGACGTATTTTAAAACAGCACACTAGAGACAGGAAATATTTTCGAGCGCAAACTAACACTTCACGTTCTCTCGAACGGAGGTAAGTCAGAAAGTAAGTTTCCCTATTTTTTGATGGATGATTGGGTAAATACAGGTCATGATATCAAAATCTCTGTTTATTTCTGCATCAATCCTTAATTTTTTCGATATTATCATCCAATATACTTAAATATTTGTCATATCGTAAAATGAGGTTTTTCATTCCCCGACGATAGAAATTGGCCTCCTGCTCATTATAGGTGGCTCACGGTAAACTGAGCATTTTCGAAAGCCCTGCTTAGGATCTACTTTTGTATGGACTTTGTGTATTCTTCCGTCTTAGCTTTGCCATGGGCCTGGTCACTTTGTTCATGCGTCAGCCAAGTGAAGCCGGGAAATTATTAGAAAAGTAAATATTTTGCAAATTTGTTGTTTTTTGCTCTTTCTATGGATTTAAAAAGCTACAAAGCAAAAATAATCATTTCAGTAATCAAAAATGTACACTTAACAATTTTTATTTCAGCGTTTAGACATCGGACTACTTTCCCCCTGTCGTTTCCAACTTTACTAGGCGTATGCCAATCACTGTGCCCGTTAAACTATATGCCATTAGAGGCAGTGTCATTTACCACAGGTTGAGTTCAAAAGTGCTAAATTCACCGTGAACATCCTATAAGCCATTTCACTACTTCGCCTTTCACCTCGTCTTCACTACTTACTGACGACGCTATTTGACGTCGACGACCTGATCTTCTTGCACGACGAGTGGAGTTGTTGCAGAGCAATGCTAGGCTTCATGTCACCTACGCCACAGCAGCCTTACTGCACGCGCAGGGAATTGGCAATGTGTTCCCTATCCACAGTTCAGCCCGGAATTGGCACCTTCGCACTTTTATCTACATACCAAGAAGAAGAAATATCTACAGGGCAGAAGATTTTCCAGTGCTTAATTAATGAGCAGGACGCCACTTTCAAACGTCAGGGAATGGAAAACCTCATTTTACGCTGTAACAAATTCTTAAATAAATTCGGTGATTGCTTCGGAAATAAAAGGGTGTTTCGTATATTGTCCAATTTTTACCCGTTCACCTACAAACATATAGGGAAACTTACTTTAATGACTTACCCTCGTATACTCAAGTTATCAACTGCTGTTTTTGCATACTTGCTTGGACTGTATTTCGCTGTCGCTTTATTGTTTTCTTAAAATATTCAAGTAGGAGTCAAATATGTAATGGTCCGATTACAAACCCAATACAAGCTGACAAGATATGCACGTCTAACATATTAGCTGATTTTCATTAACGTAATTAAAATAATTGTATTAATTTTCACAGAGATTTTTAACGTAATACATTTGACTAAACCTTCCTAATCTGCAGGAATTAAAATATAAACAGTTCAATACACTGAGGTGACAAAATACATAGGATACCTCCTAATATCGTGTCGGATCTCCTTTTGCCCGGCGAAGTGCAGCAACTCGACGTGGCATTGACTCAACAAGTCGTTGGATGTCCCCGGCAGAAATATTGAGACATGCTGCCTCTATAGACTTCCATAATTGCAAAAGTGTTGCCGGTGCAGGAGTTTGTAAACGAACTGACTTCTTGATTATGTCCCATAAATGTACGATGCGATTCATGTCGGGCGATTTTGGTGGCCAATTCATTCGCTGGAATCGTCCAGAATGTTCTTCAAACCAATCGCGAACAGTTGTGGCCCGGTGACATAGCGCATTGTCATCCATAAAAATTCCATCGTTGTTTGGGTACATGAAGACCATGAATGGCTGCAAGTGGTCTCCAAGTAGCTGAACATAACCCTTTCCAGTGAATGATCGGTTCCGTTGGACCAGAGGACCCAGTCCATTCCATGTAAAACCAGCTCACACCATTATGGAGCCACCACCAGCTTGCAAAGNAGTTGGACCAGAGGACCCAGTCCATTCCATGTAAAACCAGCTCACACAATTATGGAGCCACCACCAGCTTGCAAAGTTCCATGTTGACAACTTGGGTTCATGGATTCGTGGGGTCTGTACCACACTCGAACCCTACCATCAGCTTTTATCAACTGAAATCGGGACTCGTCTGACCAAGCCATAGTTTTTCAGTCATCTAGGGTCCAACCGATATGGATACGAGCCCAGGAGAGGTGCTACAGGCGATGTCGTGCTGTTAGTAAAGGCACTCGAGTCGGTCTTCTGCTGGCATAGCCCANAGTTTTTCAGTCATCTAGGGTCCAACCGATATGGATACGAGCCCAGGAGAGGCGCTGCAGGCGATGTCGTGCTGTTAGTAAAGGCACTCGAGTCGGTCTTCTGCTGGCATAGCCCAATACAGCCAATGTTCGCCGCACTGTCCTAACGGACACGTCCGTCGTACGTCCCACACTGATTCCTGCCGTTATTTCACGCTGTGTTGCTTGTCTGTTAACACTGGCCATTCTGCGCACACGTCGTTGGTCTCGGTCATTAAGTGCAGGTGGTTGGCCACTGCATTGTCCATGGTGGGAGGTTATGCCTGAAATTAGGGGTTCTTGGCACACTCTTGGCACTGTGGATCTCGGAATGTTGAATTCTCTAACAATTTCCGAAATAGAATGTCTCATGCGTCTAGCTCCAACTACCATTCCGCGTTCAAAGTCTGTTAATTTCCGTCGTGGGGCCATAATCACGTTAGAAACCTTTTCACATGAATCACTTGATTACAAATGAAAGCCCAACCAATGTACTGCCTATTTATACATTTTGTACGCGATACTAATGCTATCTGTATATTTATTTTGCTATCCCATGACTTTTGTCACCTTTGTGTATACAAATAAGGGCAATAATTCACGCATAAAATAATATCTCATTCTTACTAGCATTCTCCAGATGGAAATAAACCCTAGTTGTATAATTCCTTAATTATATACATAAAATGTTCTAACTGTAAAAATTAATGGGTGATAAAAAATTATAACTATTTCATGCGTATATGAAATTATATCCATTAAACATGATAGATGTGGTATGTTTATTAATTGTTTGCGTTTTAGAATACATCTTATAAGCCTATCAAGAAAACTGTTTACAAACTAAATTAAGTTTACCCAAATTACCACATTAACTTGTAACCTCTGCAACTCAAACCTACAGTATCTGCGCTGTTATTTGAAACTCTTAACATTTACACCTCGGAAGCCTGATGGGAGANCTGCAACTCAAACCTACAGTATCTGCGCTGTTATTTGAAACTCTTAACATTTACACCTCGGAAGCCTGATGGGAGACATAAAAATCCTATGACTTTCCAGCTAACTACCCACGTGACCTACATCTCAAAACACGTCACATACCAGACGTGCATTGACATGATAATATGACGATGTTTGAATATTAACATACTAATTAACGTGATGGATTCTATTTCGCGTATGCGCATCTCGCATACATATGGTAGACTCAGATGACTACAGAAATGTCATCACTCATAAAGCTGGACAGGCAAGGATTTACCGTACTGAGTTAAAAGTCAGACTTTTATGCATTTGAAGATTTTGTGTGCACAGAGAAAATTGAGTGTAGTGGGCTCCGAACCATATGATTCGCACAACACTGCAAGTAGCTCAACCTCCTCGACACATGGACTTCAGCAATCGTGGTCATCGATTACAGAAACTCTGAAGCGATAACGGTTATTTGAATGGTGAAATATGAATGTGTGTTTGTTCATATCACACGTCAGTAGTGGCTGTTTGGAGTTGGGCTGAGCATCAAGCACTAACTACTAAGTAACGAACGAGTGGGTGTGATTCTAGCACGCGGTAGGCAAATCGCGGAGGGGCGGTATCCACAATCGATTTACCGTCACTACAAAAGCCTTTATCGCCCTGTTACAGAGTCGCTTTTCAGGCGACAGAACAGCATACCAGGGAACAAGGATGCGTTTGGCACATATTATCAACACCTTCAAAAAATACTAGTGTCTTACGCGTAAACTATAACGGAGAGAAGAATATGGTTTAACGCAGGGGATTTTGGATCTAGTTGATATAAAACAACAGCAAATATGATTCTGCACTTTAACACTTTAGCCTCACCCAGAGCTCGGCCAGGATCGAATCAATGAACGAGACGTCACAGGAAAATGGAATATCGTGAGGAATATGCTTACAAACCTAATGTCAGTGGCGTTTGTACACGAAAGCTTTATATTTTACACTGATTGATGTGCTTCATTAAACATATTCCACGTTTCTCAACTTCTTNGTTTGTACACGAAAGCTTTATATTTTACACTGATTGATGTGCTTCATTAAACATATTCCACGTTTCTCAACTTCTTGATAATCTTAGGGTTGCGATATTCCGTGGCTTTGATCGTAAATGTGATGTTATTCCAAGTCCTACAAATAACTTAAAAATGTTCAGTTGGCTACATTTTTTTACTCTTAAGGTGTATGGAAATCCATATATAAATATTAGAGGCTACATGATATTACAGTATCCGACGAAAAATATCACAGGTGGTGATTCTAGGCCACACCAAACACGACTANGTTTGTACACGAAAGCTTTATATTTTACACTGATTGATGTGCTTCATTAAACATATTCCACGTTTCTCAACTTCTTAATAATATTAGGGTTGCGATATTCCGTGGCTTTGATCGTAAATGTGATGTTATTCCAAATCCTACAAATAACTGAAAAATGTTCAGTTGGCTACATTTTTTTACTCTTAAGGTATATGGAAATCCATATAGAAATATAAGAGGCTACATGATATTACAGTATCCGACGAAAAATATCACAGGTGGTGATTCTAGGCCACACCAAACACGACTANAAGAGGCTACATGATATTACAGTATCCGACGAAAAATATCACAGGTGGTGATTCTAGGCCACACCAAACACGACTAAAACATTCCAGAGCCCCAAGTGCGTGAACAAAGCTGGTTCATAGCTGTAATAATCAAGTATTCCCGTTGTCTTTAGCTTTCATGGCATAACTATGTGACGCAGAACATTCTCACGTCCAAGAACATATGTGTGTTTAGCACATGCTGACAAAACAGACATTTTGTTCTGTGGTTTGACAGGGTAAGGTCGGATATTTGCTTGTTCTGAACCCCTTTTGTGGGGCGAATAACGTCTGTACTTGCAAGTGAGTGGAACAAGAATCCCGAGTCGATCCGGGAATGGTTTGACGGAGACTGCACGTTTCCATTCAGAGATTAAAGCAGTCTGGGAACACTGCAAACTTTTTGCTAGTGGAACAGACGTATTCTTAGAAAGCAACATGAGTGCGTCGATTTTTATATTCAACTTGTATAGGTTTGAAGTACTTGTTCACCATCAAGAGTAGCCTGTTTTGTGTAAGCATAGTGAAAAAAAGGTTTTCGCTGTAGCAAGACTTCTGTATTTGCTAATAACATCTCTCGTTGATAACCCTTTCTACGCGTTGTACCAATTAGGAGAATTTCTTAAGCATTAAAAGTCACGAAAACGATTGTATTTTTTACTAAGAAAGTTAGTGAAGAATATTTAAAGTTTTTATCAACATGAAAGATGTACATAAGAGATCTTGAAGAAAATTGTGAAATAAATACAAATGTGTAATATTATTGTAAATGTGAGGCTCCAGACTATTTCAAAATAAAATTCAAATGAAATCGAGAATTTATGTTAATATTTAGAACTGAATGATATTTTTGGCAGCTAGTTTTAAAACATTTTTGTTTGCAAAAAAAAAAAAACTAAATTATTTTTTCCATGCAAATGTAAAGAAGTGAAGTGCAAACTCATGATGCAAAACTAAGACGTAAGAACTTCGTGATATCGGTGAAAATTACTGCTACTTGCTTTTTTGAAGATCACACTCTGGTCTAGCGAGGTCATTGGCTGAAGTATTCCTGGGAATGACGGTGTCGGCGACTAATGGAAAGGCAGCCAGCCAGAGTTTAATCGTTATAGGCTTAGCGGGTGCCCGGTTTTGAGGTAACTTCGCCTCGTACCCGGAAGTACTACGTGAACTACCAGTGTAGGGGGGTGAACACCCTCCGACGGCGAGTTGTGGTTAACTCTGTCTGGTGGACCGCCGGGGTCCTCTGTGAGAAACGGCCAGGTTGTGCAGCACCGCGAATTAGCTCCGTTGCTGAACTATTCAGTAGAGACCAGGTAAGTGCCGTTCCTATAAAGGTGACCCCCACGTCTTAATTGTAATGAGCTGTCGGGAGGTGATCGATTCGCTCACACCACAGGACGAGCGAGTGGCTCTTATCGCTTTTACTTCACGGCCTCGCACATCCTCGGGTTGGTTATTCCTCGGACAGTGACAAAGAACCGTATAAAAAAAATAACATCAATGTCTTATGTTATATCGATGATAAGTATGAGCAGGGTGCTCGCATTATATAAAACTACAGAGAAATCAAATTAATTGCTGCAACTGGTGTAATCTAATTTATCTGCTGTTAATCCAAAATGTAATATTTAAATTAATTCTAGAAATCTGCTTTGCACGTGTCTAAGAGATGTATATAATAAATTTTAAGTATATATTTGTCTGATGACAACCGTAAATATTGGAAACAGTGCAGTCAAATATGTTTAAATCATCAAGTGAGTAACATTGACTTAAGCGACAATATATATATATATATATATATTTTTTTTTTTTTTTTTTTTTTTCCATAAACCCCAAAACAATAAACTGGGATGAAATGCCACATAACAAGAAGAAAAATATATTACTGCTATTAACCACTGTGAAATGGTTTGCTCCTGAAACACGCAAAACTTGTAACACAAATATGTACGAAATGAAATTCACTACCTCTGCGGTTTCTGTGCCAGAGACCGTTGGTAAACCGTGATTAGCATTAACCGTATAGTTACAAACATTACACTCTAAAAGGTACAAAGTGATTCATACTGTACGAGATATCATTTCGTCTCTAGGAGTCAGCAGCCTCAGGATGTTACATAGCACACATCGTCAAATTCCGCTTTGTCTAAACAGGACATTATTAACGTACAATACATCCAATGGTAGGTATATTCATAAAATATTATCTATTTTTGAGAACATAAATGCAAAACTTTTTATTAACAATTTTTCTCTGGTAAGTAAGTTTTTGAAATAAATTTCGTACATACTGATATTATTAACATCACTGAAATGATGGTATAATATAATGAGATGGGCGATAGCTACAAATTAAACAATAATAAATCTAACATTTTGTCATAGTGAAAAACGTAAGAGGACGTGAGATTGTTCAGTATTATTTGGTGGGAAAACATGGAGTCTCTAGAACACGATTGTTTTGGTACTATTTTGTAATGACCATTGCGGTATTCGCTAGGGCTACGCTTGGGGACATACCTCCAGAACACACTTTCTTAACACAACTCCAACTATATGCTTCTTCACTTATTTTCTCTTTCTCCCTCTTCGTATGCCTGGTGTACGATCGACAAGCTCGTGTACTCAGAGTTAATATTATATGTGGACGAATACTCAGAAGACTAAGTCGCATGTGGGTATCGTGCCGCACGATGCCGCTGGTCGGTGGGTTTTCTCGGGGATCTCCCGCTTATCCCGCCCTTGCATNCCCCCCACTTACCTCTCTTCACCCTCATCGCTCTTAAGACCTCGATGTTAAGAGCCACCCAAATTTATCCACCACTAAGTTGATTTTTGTGGAGTTGCTGTGAAACAATTCAGTTAGAATGTGCCTTTCGAAAGTACTTTCCCGATTTGCGTCTCTTCCTCCTTCATCATGTCTTCTTCTGTGTTCATATTCTTTTAAAATCTATCATCGCCAATTTTTTTAGATTTTCTCATGCGTGTTATAGGCGAGTTTTGTAGTCAACTCGGCTCTCGCTTAGCTTCATTTCAATCGTTTTTAAGGTATTGTAAACCCTACACAAACTCACCCATTTCTTAACTATTCATTTTTAAAAAAATGCTTTTTTTTTTTTNTTAAGGTATTGTAAACCCTACACAAACTCACCCATTTCTTAACTATTCATTTTTAAAAAAATGCTTTTTTTTTTTTTCGTAATCTTTAAAAGCAGAATCGAATGCGGCACTTTTATAACGAGGCGATAGCTGGCCATGTCANTTTTTTTTTTTTCGTAATCTTTAAAAGCAGAATCGAATGCGGCACTTTTATAACGAGGCGATAGCTGGCCATGTCAGGCTGCTTATTGCAGAATCGTTCCTAAATTCGTTTCAGTTGTGTGGTTTTTTTTATCGTCCATAAAGGTGTGTTTGTTAGTATGTGTAGAGACACGTCATTTGATTTAAACGTCTGTTTTTGTTTTAAACTTGTATCTTAAATTTGCAAATTAATTTTAAAAGTGCATGTTTTATAACGTCATACGTTTCACAGGAGCTATCAACACATACCGTTAGGAAAGCATAATGAATTATTTAATGTAGCAAACGCTAAATTACATAACGTATTTACTCAAAACATTTTTTGTGTGCGTCAAAACTCAAATTAACCATTTTTGAACCTGTGCGCTTACTGGTTTATACACAGTGNCAAAACATTTTTTGTGTGCGTCAAAACTCAAATTAACCATTTTTGAACCTGTGCGCTTACTGGTTTATACACAGTGTCGTGTGGTGAACTGTTGCAAGGTAAGCTGGCGTTATCTCTGTGCTGTACCCTGTTGCTTGGTAGTTTACACTTCCACCGCTAGAGCGTAGCTCGGCAGCTGACGCCATAGGACGTGTGTGACGGGCTCCTCGCTGCTCGCTTGTGATTGGTCGGAATGCATTCAGTTTCCCTGAGCAGCACGGTGGTTACTGGTTCCTGCTGCGTGCACCGAGAATGTACAGTAGTGAGCAAGCACTAGTTTACCTTGCAGCACTTCACCACACGCCACTGTTTATACNCAAAACATTTTTTGTGTGCGTCAAAACTCAAATTAACCATTTTTGAACCTGTGCGCTTACTGGTTTATACACAGTGGCGTGCGGTGAACTGTTGCAAGGTAAGCTGGCGTTAACTCTGTGCTGTACCCTGTTGCTTGGTAGTTTACACTTCCACCGCTAGAGCGTAGCTCGGCAGCTGACACCATAGGACGTGTGTAATGGGCTCCTCGCTGCTCGCTTGTGAGTGGTCGGAATGCATTCAGTTTCCCTGGGCTGCACGGTGGTTACTGGTTCCTGCTGTGTGCACCGAGAATGTACAGTAGTGAGCAAGCACTAGTTTACCTTGCAGCACTTCACCACACGCCACTGTTTATACNCGTGCACCGAGAATGTACAGTAGTGAGCAAGCACTAGTTTACCTTGCAGCACTTCACCACACGCCACTGTTTATACCTATTCACATTCATAAATGCCAAGGCTTAGCAATATACAAAGCAGTAATTTTAGCTAAATTAACTGTCATCCATGAATATTCGCATACTCATGCACAAATATGAAAGCAAGTATTAGGCAAACCATTCATATTCAGATGAGCTTTAATTTAATAAATGGCTGTGTTACATAAAGTAATATCAAAATTAAGGGTTTCTTATTTTAAAGAGACAGCTAACTTTCGCCTTTCGTTCTATGAATGTTATTCTGTTAACAGTTTTTTGTGGTATTTTTATTATTGTTACACATTTGGTTACTTTTATAGTATGTGAGCTTTAATACGGGTGATTAAAGATTACGCAATAATAAGACTGTTAAATGTTTCACGTGAATCAAGGAACATTTCGGAAAGGCCGTTTGTTGTAAAGTCGTTTATTATTAGTAATTTTCTTTTCACTATAAGTTTTATGAGGTAGTTATTCGTTAATACTTATGAAAAATTAAATCTGTTTGAAAAACAACTGAATACGTATTTCTATTAGACTATTACTGACAGTATTTAAGTAAAAATATAAGAAAAAGTAATTCAAAAGAAAGTAAAAATAATTATTTGCTAAAAATTTAGCGAAAAAATATTTAAAATAGAAATGCAAGCGGTTTGTTTGTAGGCAAGTAATACTATACATAGAATTATGTGTTTCCACGTACATAAAATTGCGTGCTTGCAACTATAATCTGACCAAATTGGAAATATTTTTTGGTTTTTAAAAATTGTGTACTTGCTTTTATTTCGTTTGGCTATGAAATCTATAGAATTAGAATGAAATTTTATATTCGTATTAGAAATATTACTTTCGCTATCGCATGCAAATATATGGTTGCCAGCAGAAATATTGCTTTATATATATATATATATATATATATATATATATATATGCATATAATATTTGATGCACAATATATTAACGAAATACCTAAAAAGTATAAAATAATTTTCTGAAGCTTTCACATAAAATACACTTCCAATTAATAATTTTGTTTCAATAAATCAATGCGCTGCTTGAAATGTAGCGGCTTTTTAAAATTATCGTTTTTGCAAGAAAGTTTACAGACTTAGGACTCGATGTTTTTTATTTATTTTTAACCTTTCATACAGTACCATATCATTTTGTAAATAATTGCTATTTTTTATCATTTCATACTTTTTCATTTAAATTAATTAACTTGAATATCTATACTCTCAACAAATGCATTTTTATGTATTTTTTTTTAAATACCTGCTAAAATTTGACAATTAACTTTCAGATCAGCACGTTTAATTGGAAATACAACCCTAGTAACGTACTTTACGTATACGCATTTTATTCGTTCCAACCCTTTAGCCTTCGATGTATGTTTTATTTGACGTGACGTCCAAAGGAGTAGCAATATGAATGTGAGGTTCGGGACTCCTTGCAACGGTAGCTTTATTATTATACCAGGCACAGAACGTGTTGGCTACTGAAAGTCGGGCCATCTGACTTACTCCTCCCACTAGCTGGTGCCAGTAGCCTATCACGGCTGTGCGCTGTTGCCTAGTTCGCAGTGCTACAATGGCTGCAGCGAGTCGACCAACATGTTTCACAGATGCGCTCAGAAACTCTTGAAATATTCCGCTTTTTGCAAGAGGCTGAGTTTGCTGAGTAAGTAGGTGAGGATATTCTTAATTCTTCCCTTGGCAGGGAAACAAATTCCGTAGTTATATCTCAATATGCCTGCCTTTCTTTGAAAGAAGGTGATAACAAAGTGTGGATCGTGCTTAGTCGACACAAGATAATACAGAATGTCAGAAAAGTCTTTGCGTGATTACAAACTTTATTTACATCTGCTATATGTAAGATAGAGGTATGAAACCGGTGCCAAAATGTTGGCAAACTAAACAAGATTTTTCTGCAACAAGACAACACATCAGTAAGTCTCTACGTGAGCACCCTTGGTAAATCGTAGAACATATAGTGGATATTAAATTTGTGTATACATCAGCCATCAACACAGGAGGGATCGATGCAATGACTGCGGATATCACTGCCTCTGGTACACTCTTACATCTCACCAGGGAGTTATGAGCCCCAAACACGCACGTTATGACGGTTCACTATACCACTGGCAAAAAAAGCAGCTTCGTCAGAAAAAGAAAAACGTTTGATTTAGTTATTATCGTCCTCAATACATGATAACATTTCGACTGCAAAGTCATACCGACGTGTGGTGTCATTGGGCAAGAAAACGTTAATAATTTTAACTTTGTATGCACGATACAATAAACGTTTGTGTAAGATATGATGAGGAGAACCTTTTTGGCATTTGTATTTCACGTGAGCCCCTTAGTACTGATTTCTTGGGGCTTCGCTCAAAAGACTGCCTCACTTCTTCCACTCTTTCAGCTGAGGTTGATGAGCTGCCAGCTCTCGGTAAGTCAGCAACAGATCCTGTGCTCTTGAACTTGTCACGCCACGACTTAACGATCTTGACGTCGGGCGGCATCTTCCCATACGTTGTCTGAAAGTTCCACTGCACTGTTATTGGTGATAGGTTCTCGTGGTACCAGAGAACACACTGAGATTTTTCCTGATTTGTGAACATGTCCGGTTTCCTGGACTCTGCTGCTGCTGCTGCATTACAGCCACGTTACTGAAACCTGCAACAATAAACTTGGTTAGTTTTCCAGCATTCTGGCACAAGTTTCACATCTCTATCTTACATGTAGCGGGTATAAATAAGTCTGTACTCACGGAAAGACTTTTTGGGCATTCTGTATGTAGCACAACTGCCTCATTCCATCTAGGGTTGGTGCCCGCTCTTCTCTGTAGCTTCAATACCTCGTGTGGCTCTAAACGATTCTCATCGTTGTTCAGTTGCTCGCGTGGAAAGATTTCGCCGAAAAAATGGCGCTAAGCAAACCTCGGGCTATCATGAGTAGTTGCAAAGAGGAAGTGGTTCACAAACAATTCATAATATTTTGTGCGCGTTAATTTTTTAGCTAAATTATTAAACTAAGGATTTCGCGAAAGTACAAACTTTCAACTGAATTAGCAGTTTGACAGCAAAGGCGTGTGATGTCGATGAACGTACTGTGCGATGGATATGCATTGCATCTACGTCGAAGGCAATACTTGTGTTACAAAAAAAAAAGGTCAGAAAATGAGTTCAATTTTTTTTTTTATCACTTCCAAAGAAGCTTCGGAGAACTGTGTTAGAATTTTACGGCGAGGGGACATCTATGCGTGACTGTTCCAACGAGTTCCGTGGCAAAATCATTGAAAAAAAATTTGTTTTAAGAAATTGAATGACGGGAGGAAGATTATAATGGAAAGAATGACATATGCGCAGACAGGGAAGAGGAGTTTATGCTGCTATTATCAGCTACATCAACAAAGTTGAATTATTGTTTCTATGCCTCACGCAACTGTAAGTAAATGGCACTCATTATCTATATANTAATAGCTGTTGCTAGTCTGTAAATTTAAGTGTCCAGTCACTAGTACTACAAATTTTATATTTTAAGTGTTCGTTTACTTAAAAAGTTTTCTAACATATAAATCCCCAAATATATCACGAATATGGTTTAAAAAAATTTCTTTCTACTACATTGAAATATTTCTTTATGCAAATAATTTTAATTTATGTAAATACAATTCCGACTTCACGACACACGTACTATGACGCGACGGGCGTTTGATATATGTGGCAACAGGGCTTGGTAACGCCCGCCGATACGCTCAGACTGAGCGGCCAAGAAGTTCTGGGCCTGGTTTTTTTTATGAGAATCTCCGTCACGAATGCTGGCTTTTTCTACAACCTTTGAAAGAGTAATGTACGAAGTTTTCGCTTAAATTTAAAAGTTGCTGCCATTTGGATTTGAAGAATACAGTCCACTGAAACCTTATACAAATCAAATGATCAAGGGCTGGCACGAATGTTTTGCACATACCGTGAAAATCTGTAGATAAACTGCCTTAATTATTAGCCGAGATAAGTATTAGTTGTACGTGTTTTAATTATGCATATATATTAGTGACGGCAAGGAATCACTCCAAAATTGAAACAGCTGGTCACCGTTGAACTGAATTTTAGCTTTCCGAACCTCTCCGCTTTAGCATAGACCTGCTACTGAATTCACATTTATAATTGCCCTGGTAGAATGGTTTACATAAGTGGGGAGTTGATTTGAGAGATTTGGGCGGCTCTTAACAGCGAAGTCTTCAGAGCCGATGAGGGTGAAATGAGGTGATAATGGAGTAGCGCCGGGATGCAAGGGCGGGGGAAACGGGAGATCCCCGAGAAAACCCGCCGACCAGCGGCATCGTCCGGCACGNTAGCGCCGGGATGCAAGGGCGGGGGAAACGGGAGATCCCCGAGAAAACCCGCCGACCAGCGGCATCGTCCGGCACGGTTCCCACTTGCAGAAATCATGGATTGACCCGGCCGGGATAACACCCGGTTCGCTTTGGTGGGGGGCAAGCAGGCTAACCGCTCAGCTCCCAAGGCCCCTCAAGGGGGAGTTCAAGGGGCTGCAACACCTACCAGAAAATTCAAAATATAAATAAATATAAAAACAATTAACTTAAAATATGTATGGAAAGTCGAAATAAATAATTTTAATAAGTTTTTATTGGGTGTGTACTTAACTTTTAAGTGTATTTTACGTAGGAGAAAGATGTTTTTCTAATTGTGCAAAACGGGATCACGGTAGTGTAGTGGTTAGACTACTCGCTTCCCGTCTAGGCTAACCGGGTTCGATTCCCTGTGAGGCCGCTCCCGGATTTTCGCATGTGGGAATCGTGTCGGACTATCCCGCTGGTCGGCAAGTTTTCTCGGGTATCTGCTGTTCCCCTGCCCTTGCATTCCAGCGCTGTTCCATACTCACCTCGTTTAACCCTCATCTTCTCTCAGGACCTCGACGTTAAGAGCCTCCCAAATCTCTCCACTCCATTCTCCCCCTACTGTACAAAGTGCTCACTTCAGAAATCGGTGTTCAGCCCCTCGTAAAATAAAATCCTGTGTACGCTGTAACGGAGTTACGCTGGATGACGCCGATCATGGCTACTTACGTTCTCGACGACGTTGCCCGTTGACGGCAGCCGAGGAGGCGTTAGACTCCACGACGCGGGTCCTTAGTAACTCGATAAATGTCGGAACTATACTGAGCGCGAGGCGTTTCTTTCCACCTAACTGCGGCTGAGGCGACTGAGAGGGGGGTCGTTTTGTGACGTCAGCACCGCTTTTGAATTGGATTGGACGAAGATCTACTTCCGTTTCGAGAATGTTCTCCACAGTGTTGGGGTGGACGGCGGTTGAGAAAACTTTGCTATATATACAATGGCAAACTAAGCGACGGCAGACACTCGTGGGGAGGTCACACCTTGAGGTTTGGGACTCGCTCGAGACTTGTAAATTTTGGAAATGTTGTACATTGGGGGAAAATTGGTGCCAGTTAAGTGATTCTACATTTTCCTTAACAATATATTTTTTGTAACGGTACCTTTTTATTGTAACCCCTAAATTTTATAATGTTTTTTAAAGTTTTTAAAATTTATAATTTTAAAATATTTTTTGGATTTTGAAAATTTTTTGAAAGTTTCTTGGGGCGGAGGTGAACAAAATAGAGGAGAAGTGGCCGGTAATTAAAAAAGTAAAGAAGGGAATTAATTTTTTTACTTTCTACAGTCACCCTCTTAAACTTAGAATATCATAAATCTGCTACTGATCCACCTTTTCCTATCATTGTTATTCGCCTCCGAAGTAGGTTCATCATGGACGACATGGTTGTGGAGTTGGAGGCGAGTTTTGTGCATGTGTCGGAGTGGTCTGGTGGTCACTAAGAACCCTCTCTGTTGCAGCGCAACTGACCTGGCGAGCACGGGGGATCGTGAAAGTGTATTCGCTATCAACGCCGCTGTAACATGCGCCGCGGTATGTTGCGCAACCGCACGGGAAGGTCGCGCTATTACACACACACACACACACACACGCGCGCGCGCGACGATTGTCGGGCGTGACAAAGAGTGGGCAGCAATTCACCTCGAGGCTGCATCCTGTGCGCCCCCATTCCCACATTTCCGCAGGAACTTCAACACGCATTCGTCAACACTTTGCGGTCTGCACGGTCGCCCGGCCATTGTTGCGTTCGCAACATCCCGCCACCGCGCCGGTAACGCGCGAAGCGACAAAAAAGAAAAATAGTGCACTGACTAGTTTGAAATGATATTCTGAGTTGGCGGGATGAGCAATGCAGACCGAAGGTCCTTGTACATACATTGTTCGTGGTTGATCAAGCACTTTTGAAAACCCTGCTTAAATACCTACGTTTCTCCTCTTTTTCGTATCTCCAGCCACGTGTCACATTTGCATTGCAACGGGTCTACTAACTTAATTCATACGCCAGCTAAGTGAAAAGGCGACATTGTTGAGGGCCAAGATGTGTTTCTTATACACCTACGCTGATGGGAATAGAGGGAAAAAAAACACATATATCATTTTCCATAAAGTAAAAAAACGGTACTTGCATTATAACGTCAAGACTTGGGGATATTTAATTATATAATTCACTGCCAACTTAACTGAGAGCAGGCCTATACGGTAGCATATGCAATTAATGGGCAGTAGGTTACTCATAGGTTGATTTCAAATTTGGTCACTTTACCGCGGACGGTCTATAATTTTGAAACAGTGTCTCAAAGGCTAAGTATTTTGACAACTGTGATTCTTCAGTAATATAAAGTCATAAGTTTACTGGAAATTACAGAATTAAGGTAATATTTTATTTTTTACTGTGCTGCAATTGTCTATCGACAATTAAATTAGAATAAAACCTTGTTTTATTTAACTAAGTTTTGATTCTTCTCGGCAGGTTCCAGAGTCACTTACTAATATCTCCCACAAGTAAGTTTGAGAGAGTACTGGCGTTTTTAAGGTTTGTTGTATACCTAGTTTAAGATCGTAATACGCTACCTGCTATTCTTCGGTAGCGACCTGTCAGAGTTTTTTCAGACGGTTTCGCGTATCTGAAAGTTGACATCTTAATCTGAAGTCAAGCATGGTAGGCTGGTTCCAGTTTTGTTTGTCTTTGCGTAGGAAGGATTATTATCTGTTTGGGGAAGTAAATCTGCATGGAGTGGTAAGTAGGTATGTCTAGGGCTTGACATCCCGTTGACAGCGAGGTCACTAGAGACTGAACAAGTTACCCAGGGAAGCAGGAACAAGGAAGGAATCGTCCATGGCCTGTAGTTAGAAAACATCCAAACATTCGCCTATAGTGACGTCGAGAAACTATGGAAAACTGAAGTCAGGATGGTCTTCAACCTTAACGGCTTTTCGCCTAAAGCACTTATTCACCAGAAAACATCAGGTTATCAAGAAGCAAAATCCAAGACCGCCGTTTTTAACAAAATAATTTCCATCATTTTACGAAATGTGCAGATGGAATTTTTTATAGAAATCTTAGCAAAATTACGTATACGTTCCTTTTCCAATAACGGGCATTTCGTAAATTNCAGATGGAATTTTTTATAGAAATCTTAGCAAAATTACGTATACGTTCCTTTTCCAATAACGGGCATTTCGTAAATTCCATGAAGCCGTTCGTGAATTCACGGTACCTTATCAAAAATTTGCTAGTTCGTTTTTCTGTTCGTCCCGTTAAAAAATTAATGAAATTACGAAAATATTGCTCAATATTTGTAATGCGGGTGTAACACCTGTGTGTAAAAAATAAATAAAAAAATATAAATAAATACTAATTTCTTTTGAGCCATATTTAAACACGAATTAAAAGTATTTGAAAAGTAAAAGTATTTGAAGTNTAAATAAATACTAATTTCTTTTGAGCCATATTTAAACACGAATTAAAAGTATTTGAAAAGTAAAAGTATTTGAAGTGGTGACTTTTACCACTTACCTACGATTTTCTCGGGATATAAAGTGTGAAATACTTAACTTTTTCAGTTTTTCGCAATATTTGGAGTGGTTAAGCGTTCCAAGTTGTTACATGTACCAGGCGCTACTTTTTGATGTACGAAGTATGAAGTCTAAGTGGCGTGGATATTCTACCTGCTGCAGATCGATAAATTTCTGGTTACAATGATGAAGAAAGTTTCGCGTGGACTCGGCATCGTTCGATCCCGAAACCCGAAGCTGCACACGTAATTTACGGATCTTAGCTCCGTTTTTAGTCATTTCACGGATCTAGTTTCCGCATATAAACTCTGCATTTCCGAAAACATTTCCGTAAATAGTTTGACAATTTTAACGGTACAGCGTCTTTGCGAACCTTCAGTGTCGGTAAAAGCGTGTCTTTCGGGATAGCAGGTGCTTGTAACCTTGCTGAATGTAGGGGTAGAGCGATCGCGCTGGCTGCGCGGAAGTAGTCAACGTGTTCCAACTTTGAACTGCTTCCCGGTCAATACTGCTACCATAAANGTGTTCCAACTTTGAACTGCTTCCCGGTCAATACTGCTACCATAAACGACGTGGGCGTAATTTGAGGTTCACTATTTATACAGTATAAACAAGCGCTTTGAGATTTTCAATTCCTCCAACATATGTAAAATTAAATTAGATTAAATTAAAACTTGTAAAAGTAGTTTGTGCGTTTAAAAGGCTTCCTATTTCGAAAATTAAGATGTACACAAACACGTTCATCGCTGCTGGCCATGTGACTTCGAGAGTTGTGTCGGTTAGGAGGAGGTCAGTGTTGGGTACGCGTGCACGAGGCGAATAATCGGAATATCTCGGTGCCGCGGTGGTTCAGTGGTCAGAATACTCGCTCCCCACCCAGGCGAACCAGGTTCGATTTTTGGCGGTATCGCTCCCGGAATTTTTGCATGTGGGAATCGTGCCGGACGATACCACTGGTCGGGCGGGTTTTCTCTGGTTCCTCCCGTTTCCGCCACCCTTCCATTCCGGATCTGCTCCGTACTCTCCCCTCGCTTCCCCCTCGCCGGCNACGACGTGGGCGTAATTTGAGGTTCACTATTTATACAGTATAAACAAGCGCTTTGAGATTTTCAATTCCTCCAACACATTTAAAATTCAATTAGATTAAATTAAAACTTGTAAAAGTAGTTTGTGCGTATAAAAGGCTTTCTATTTCGAAAATTAAGATGTACACAAACACGTTCATCGCTGCTGGCCATGTGACTTCGAGAGTTGTGTCGGTTTGGAGGAGGTCAGTGTTGGGTACGCGTGCACGAGGCGAATAATCGGAATATCTCGGTGCCGCGGTGGTTCAGTGGTCAGAATACTCGCTCCCCACCCAGGCGAACCAGGTTCGATTTTTGGCGGTATCGCTCCCGGAATTTTTGCATGTGGGAATCGTGCCGGACGATACCACTGGTCGGGCGGGTTTTCTCTGGTTCCTCCCGTTTCCGCCACCCTTCCATTCCGGATCTGCTCCGTACTCTCCCCTCGCTTCCCCCTCGCCGGCTCTCTCAAGATATCGATGTTAAGAGCCGCTCAGATCTCTCCACTCCGCTTTGCGGCACCCACCGCGATGCTGTCCGGCGAGGCAATGGGAATTCCGTTAGGGCGTGGTTCGGAAAACGTGACGGGTCGCAGCGACGGAAATTCCTCCCCACACCCGACCCCACCCCCTCCACACAAGTGGTTGGTGGGTGCGTGTGGGTTCCACACGAGCCCGACATTCTGAGGTGTCACGCCACCAGCGGCCAACAACGTGCAGCCAGGCACAAGCGAGAAAGAGCAAATAAAAAAAAAATCTCTCGGTTGGTATCCCCCCACACCCCTCCCTTCACACACATACGTCCACGTGAATTCCTTGTTTATTTTGGGTTATTCCTGATCAGGTGTGGAATTCCTGGTAATGAAGCTGGAATGGCTGCCGCCCGCCCGCCCGGACACGCGATAGCAATCATAGAAATCCCAAACAGTCGAACAGAAACCAACTGGCGTCCCTGAAACGGTGTAGTTTTCATTACATCGTGAATATTCCATTCAGTGAACCCGTATATGAACAGAGCTCATGTGGAAAATCAGTGGAACAGCGGTTAAGTTTCAGATGAAAATAATATTCCCAGTTTAAACGGAGATAACTACAGTTTTACCGCATGACCCACAGTGATCACTGAATTGTAAGGGTTAATAACGTGTGTCTCATTGATTTTGTTGTTAATTATATGCAAACCTCCACAAGGTTCACGGGAACACTATGATTATCATACACAAATTCTCAATATCGGTAGTGTATTGCAATTTTCTCAGTATTTTCGAATTTTGTATCCATGTACACAAGTCTTATGGGTGTCAATTTAAATACTCTCTTTCAGTGCAGTATGCTGCAACCTCGGTTATATTACGTGTTACTTAACTATCAGATGTTGCACCCTTTTTTTTTGTCACGTGCCAATTCTCAGCGAATAGTTTTGATTACAATAAAAGACTAACACTTTCGTGAAGAGAAAAACTCTGCAGAGAAATGCGTTAAAGGAAAAATCAATCACATTTCCGGGTTACGAAATTCAAAGGAAAAGTTGTTCGGAATCTTCAGTTCTTTGCGTCAAATGCTCTGCTGGACATTATAATTCCAACACCAAGAAGGGCGCACCTGATGAACCCCACATTGGCGGAATGCATTGAGCAGGGTAGGAAAATTGCGTAATTAATTGCTAAGTCAAGTGGTGCAGCACGTATGCCAATGACGATTATGATAAGCGGTATACAGGGTGTTTCGAAAATCATGGGACAAACATTGAGGGGTGGTAGAGCTTACTAAAACCAACAATTATTGTATAGGAGTATATGGGCGGAAGTGACGCGTTGAGGCACAAACACAAAAACATAACACATTAACGGAAACATAAAATGTTCATTAGCAGCATACTTAACGAGTGATTCCGTACAGAAAATGTTAAAACAGTTGCTGGAAATGCATCCACCAACAGTCACGCATGCTTGGCGACCTCTACATATGGGGTGATTGGCTGACAATGGTGGCGTGCGTGAAATCGGCGTATTTGAATCTGTTCGCCAATCACTCCACCGACGCTACCAAGCTTGCATTACTGTCGGTAGTAGCAATTTTGAGAAATTATTATAAAAATTGCTGTAAAAAGGCATTTAGCGGCGACGTTGTAAATAAACGATGTGTTGCATTTCATGTGTTATTTTTCTGTTTGTGTCTCAGCGCGTCACTTCCGCCCATATATTCCTATAATATAATTGTTTTTTTTAGTGAGCTCTACCACCCCTCAATGTCTGTCCCGTGATTTTAGAAGCATCCTGTATAAGTGGTGTTCGGGGGAGCCGCTGAGAGGTACTGGTATTGTGTTCCTTTGTTCNGTGATTTTAGAAGCATCCTGTATAAGTGGTGTTCGGGGGAGCCGCTGAGAGGTACTGGTATTGTGTTCCTTTGTTCTTAGACGGAGTGAGTATGCCGCGTCGAAGAACACAACTATACAAACAGGTTTTCTCTTTGACCACGGGGCGAATCGTTCCCTATCGGGATTGTGGATAATCCTACCGCGTAATTGGTCCTTGCGTTTGAAAAAAAAATGAAAGCACAGCGAAGCTTATATGTGATTAATGGNATAATCCTACCGCGTAATTGGTCCTTGCGTTTGAAAAAAAAATGAAAGCACAGCGAAGCTTATATGTGATTAATGGGTCTAGGAAGTACGCACTGGGCTACGTGCAGGAAGCCAACGGCCTCGTCACACCGACGGGTGCAAGGAAAAATGCACATGGTGCGCAAGACGATCGCGGATCGTGCAGCTACATCGAACACCCTCGCTCAGAAGCTCATGCATGTAGCACGTCGATGTGCGTCTGCGAGCACGGCGCGTTGCCGTCTGTAGCATCAGGGCATCATGCCCCAGGCGTCCATTACTAAGGCTGCCACTGACGGCCCTCGCCACAAGCCCCTGCGGTTGCAATTGCGCGCGGAACGCTGGACCTGACATCGTCTTCTCCGACAAATCCCGCATCTGCTTGCAACACCGCGATGGTCGCATACGTGTCTGGCGGCACCGCGGTGCACGCCTGGCCCAGTCCTGCGTTACGCACCGTCATACCGGCTCACCACCTGGAGTTACGGTATGGGATTTCATCGGATTCCAGTCCCGCCCTCGTGCCTAGCCCTCAACTATGACACGCTGACCAGCAACTCGCGACCCCTCGTGGCACACATCGTCCAACGGTTCTTGGATGACCACAAAACCACGCTGCTTTTTTTGGCCTGTGCGTTCGCCGGATCTCTCGCTCGTCGCAAATGCGTGGTCCATCGTCGGACGACGACTGGCCCGTCACGACGGGTCAACTTTGGGCTCTCATCGAAGCAGCGTGTACGGAGATAACCCAGATGGATATCCAAAGTGTTCCCCCTCAGTGCCGCGTCATGTAGCAGCAGTTATTGCCTCCCGTGTTGGATCCACACAGTACTAACTACCCCATGTTCTGTAAATAACACCGAGCTGCAACAGTAATCATGTCACCTGCGTATGGTGTGTATTCCGTCGAATATTTTTATCGCTCGCTGCCTTCTTTCTGTTGCAATGTTAATGGTCAGTACTGTGATTTAATGTCAATGACACGCTTTTCAGTGTTGACAGTGTTGCCTTTTTTAGTTCACTTTCACATTTTACACTCGTTTTTTTAACTCCTTATTTAATGTCGTTTAGAAATATGTTGTAATTTCAGAACACTATGGAAACTAAATATATTTTACTAAAATTTCCGTGTCAAATATGCAGTCGCATTTAGCTTCTATTATTTAAATACATTACATTTATTTACAAACTTGGGTGTGACGACGTATTAACACACATAACCTCTGACGGATCGTGACATACAAAACTACCTGTATAATTATTGTGAAAATTTTCTACATCAAGAGTATGCTGTTTTTTCGTTATTTGAGAGCTTATTGTAGCACAATCACTCTGTAAAACTATTCACTGTTCAAATCTCGTCTCTTCGGTACTGCGTTCGCAAATGTAACAGTTGCGTGTCTTATTTTAAAATGTTATCCAGATTTAATTGAAATAAATTTTTTTATTTCTATAAATGTGTTTTACGATGGCTCTTTGCCACCTCATGCAAATTGATTAGATTTATTTAGGCACTTGTAATAGTCTGAGTTTACCAGAATGGCTATTGTTAGAACTATAGCCCTATGTTTCCGAAAGGAAAATGCGTATTACTGCACATATTACTAGTAACAATAAAAATCCTTGTCACCCGGACGTCCATGTCATGGAGATTTTGATTTGACGAAAAATTCCGTGCCGTAAATTATACCTTATTTGTTGTAGCACGCTGGGGAACTCAAGCAGGATGGAAACGTCTATTGACATCTTGACAGGATCGTCATCGGTCGCCAGTTGCACTGTCTGTTCCGTCCTCTACTGTCTGCGATACAAGTCCGGGCTGTCGAGTCTTCCATTCTTAATGTTGGCACGCACTGGTCTTTGGCAAAGGGAACACACCAACTGAGAGTAAATAAACATCACATGTTATTCCCGCTTTGAAGGCAGTTTCGTAATGAATGAGGGGAGGCTGAAGGTTAGTGGAATTTTCTAAGTGTCGTGCCCGGCTGTACTCAAGGTTATACGACGTGTGAGGGGAGAAGCGACGGAATTAAGTGCATGGAGTGAAAGGGAGTATCCCGAGAAAACCCAACGGTTATCGGCAATGTCCGCCACGTTACCGACATAACTGAAAGTCCCGAACCTGATCCGCGTCGGGGATTTAACACAAAACGGCGTGGATTAAGACAATCGTGTTGAAAAAAAGGCTCAGCCACCAGGTCCCTACCCACCCCCACCCTCCTTTCTCTCCCCGTCACCGGACGCAGATTTGACGGTAAGGAAATGCATGTTTTCGAGGCGAATGGACGATGCAATTGTTCCACTAGAGTAATTTATTACTTCACCCAACGTTCTCGGATCAGTCCCTCTAATGGAAAAAAAGAAACTTTATCCCTGTATGCCAAATCCAAAATATTTGTCAGAAACGGGATTATTTATACTTGTAATTACCGTTTGGCCTACAAAATTTACCGCCTGCATAATAATTTTCTTTTCCTCCCGTGGAAATGAAGCACTGTTACTATTTTCAGTTTAAAAGAAATGCAAATTTACTATTGTCTATTAGACTGATTCATAAAATTAACTGAGCATTTGGCTATCTAGTTTCTCAGAATTTCGGCAAACATGGATGAATCAAGGCTCATTATTTACTGCATTAGAAAAAATTGTTTTTCATTTGATAAGAAATTTGAGGCAAACAAACTAAAGCATTAATGCTTTAGTTTGTTTGCCTCAAATTTATTATGTCATGAACACCTATTTTTTTCTAATGCAGTAAATAATGTTTTAAGGTGCAAAGACTAATTTACTTTCAAACTCAAAATTATTATTAAATCATTTAAACACAGCAATATAAATACTTCACTTGCACATCGAAACAATTGCCCTTTCATCATATATTAAGTGTAAACTCCTCGTCAAAACGTACACTGTAAAAAATATTTGTAATTTTTACTAAGAAAAAGTTTGTAATTTTACAAATGCTTGTAACAGTTCATATATTTCTCTTGTTAAACTACTCGTTTGTAAATCGACAAGGGCCGTGATTGTAATACATCTCAAGAAATGTTTGTACTATACTGACCCGTATCCACGAGCTTCAGCAAAATGGCGCACACTCAACAAAGTAAAACCGTATATAGCTGTTTGAGAAAAAACTATGGGTGATGAAATTTTAGTTGCGTGCAAAATGCAATGTATTGCAAGTTTGAATAACATGAAACACTCAAAACAACTCAAATAATCATAATAAAACAACAATTTCAATAAAACGGGACCGTATTACTCATTAAATGTTCATGTTTCTTAGCTACATATAATCGGCTCTCAAGATCTTGTTGTTAGAAGCCGTCCAAATCTCTCAACTCAACAACAGGACTCTTAGAAATAAACGTATTCTTTTAAATCAAATAACTTCCCTACTATTTCGTAGGTACTAGAAGCTATATTTACTAAATAAATAAACATTGGTAATGTAAGCCAACTTGGTCTTGTGGTTAAAGATGCGGGTTGTTTATACCAGGTGCTGGCAAAGTGCAGTTTCTTTTTCGTAAATGATATATTGAACAATTTTTTCTCGTTATTATTTTTTATTGAGTCATCACATTTCTTTTCTAGAAGAAAACAATACTTTCATGAACACCTCTCAATAATGTAAGTTGTAATACGAGACTATAATATGTAATATTACAAATATATGTTTTGCAGATTTTACTAGAAAACTGTTTGTAGTTTTACAAAAGATTTTCTTGGCAACTGGGTTTCCAAGAATTTTTCTTGTAAAAGTACAAAAAAAAATTTCTAGAGTGTGAGGTTAATTAATATTATTTTAAGTTAAACTTTTAATGTTTCGTTAACTCGAAAAGCAACAAGTCGCTGGGAAAGTGAAGGAGCAGGAAAAGAACCGACAATGGCCTGTGTCAAGGACACGTTCTGTCACATCTTCGAGTTATTTAGAGTCGTAAAAAAAACACAGATGATCTGAATTAGGGCTACTGGAATGAGAGCCGAACCCGGATCTTGCCGAATGTACTGTAAGTCTAGTAGGTATATCGCCTTGTGGATCGCCAGAAAGGTGGTTGCTGTGCGGACCCTCACAAGGTATTACCGTTCAAAGATGTTGGCAAGCAAATGCGGCGAGAGCTAAAGTGTCCGACCGAATGGACGATTAAGTGTTTCGTAAGTGCGACAGTGTTCAGTGATGAGAGCGAAGTACTGCCACAACGTGACAATGCGGCGGTGTTCTCAGTGTGCAACGCAGTCTGTTACGACGAATCCTTGAGACGAAGCTTTGCGGCGCCTTGCTCTGAAGCGTCTTCGCGACAGGAGACCTTTGTTTCGTGGAAACGCCACAGACAGCACTGAACATCTGGTCGTGTGTAGTTGCCTGGGATGGAGGTGGATAATCGTATCGCCTTTCGGTGGCTGAACTTAAAAGTTTGGTACAGTATTACGAGGTATAGGCCGCTCACGGTTAATTAATCACTTCTGAAACCCTTGATTAGGATCTACTTTCCGTCTAATTTTATAAGCTTCCGCCGTATGTAAGATGGACCATTGCTATTGACCGTCTGACTTTATTCACGCGCCATCCAAGTGGAAAATGGGAAATCCTAGAAAAGAAAATGTATTTATTAGTAACGTGCATAGTCTTGCACTTGATGTGTATAAAACAAAAATCACTGACTCCAGAAGCTATAAATTTACAAACGGGTGTTATACATGCTACATAACTTCAAGTCTTCGAACTGTCTTCATTAATTTCCTGCCAAGATAACTGACAGCCCGCTTGCAAGTTTGTACTGTAGCCTACGTGTAGTTATTGGCGGTGAATTTTTTTTAGTGTGGATTTCAAATGTTATTGTCATACCTTGAACTGACTGTACATGGGGAATTTTTTTACTTATGTTATAAAATTATACTTTGAAGTACCTAATTGGCAATAAATCGTTATAATTAACATGCAGGTACGTGCTAAGCAAATACCGCATCATTAATTACAAGCACAGCTATCAAAGAGGAAGATATTTTTTTTTTGAAATTATTAATGAAGTGGTCTAATGCGAGAGTACTGGCAAGATAAAAGTATATCAAAAACGCTGAAGTCGTGCAGCCGTGAAAGCTTGATGACGCAAATGTTAGTCTGATTCGCCGGCCGAAATGAGCTACCATTAGAGTGCCTGAAAGTGTCAGGTGTGTTATTCCTGCGCGTGGGTGAGTGACCGCTTAATGGAAGCTGTCCTATTTTGAGTGCCCGTCGTATCTCCACGTCAGTTATCTCGTCAACTGCTTCAGCTACCGTGTCTGCTAAAAGTATCCGCGATGGTATATGCTCATTTGCATATCCCGACAGTCGAGAAGTTTTACTCGTGATCGTTAAGGTTCTATACGGAAAACGATAATATACGTCTTCGGCTACATCACTTGCGTCAGGTATACTCTGAGCCCGAATCAGCGATATAATCCAGTGAAGTAACATTCACTGAAAGTCAATTGATGAGCTACAACCTATTGGTGANGGAGATAACCCAGATGGATATCCAAAGTGTTCCCCCTCAGTGCCGCGTCATGTAGCAGCAGTTATTGCCTCCCGTGTTGGATCCACACAGTACTTACTACCCCCATGTTCTGTAAATAACACCGAGCTGCAACAGTAATCATGTCACCTGCGTATGATGTGTATTCCGTCGAATATTTCTATCGCTCACTGCCTTCTTTCTGTTGCAATGTTAATGGTCAGTACTGTAATTTAATGTCAAGGACACGCTATTCAGTGTTGACAGTGTTGCCTTTTTTAGTTCACTTTCACATTTTACACTCGTTTTTTTAACTCCTTATTTAATGNACAGTGTTGCCTTTTTTAGTTCACTTTCACATTTTACACTCGTTTTTTTAACTCCTTATTTAATGTCGTTTAGAAACATGTTGTAATTTCAGAACACTATGGAAACTAAATATATTTTACTAAAATTTCCGTGTCAAATATGCAGTCGCATTTAGCTTCTATTATTTAAATACATTACATTGATTTACAAACTTGGGTGTGACGACGTATTAACACACATAACCTCTGACGGATCGTGACATACAAAACTACCTGTANTTGGGTGTGACGACGTATTAACACACATAACCTCTGACGGATCGTGACATACAAAACTACCTGTATAATTATTGTGTAAATTTTCTACATCAAGAGTATGCTGTTTCTCGTTATTTGAGAGCTTATTGTAGCACAATCACTCTGTAAAACTATTCACTGTTCAAATCTCGTCTCTTCGGTACNTTCGTTATTTGAGAGCTTATTGTAGCACAATCACTCTGTAAAACTATTCACTGTTCAAATCTCGTCTCTTCGGTACTGCGTTCGCAAATGTAACAGTTGCGTGTCTTATTTTAAAATGTTATCCAGATTTAATTGAAATAAATTTTTTTATTTCTATAAATGTGTTTTACGATGGCTCTTTGCCACCTCATGCAAATTGATTAGATATAATTAGGCACTTGTAATAGTCTGAGTTTACCAGAATGGCTATTGTTAGAACTATAGCCCTATGTTTCCGAAAGGAAAATGCGTATTACTGNAATAGTCTGAGTTTACCAGAATGGCTATTGTTAGAACTATAGCCCTATGTTTCCGAAAGGAAAATGCGTATTACTGAACATATTACTAGTAACAATAAAAGTCCTTGTCACCCGGACGTCCATGTCATGGAGATTTTGATTTGACGAAAAATTCCGTGCCGTAAATTATATCTTATTTGTTGTAGCACGCTGGGGAACTCAAGCAGGATGGAAACGTTTATTGACATCTTGACAGGATCGTCATCGGTCGCCAGTTGCACTGTGTGTTCCGTCCTCTACTGTCTGCGATACAAGTCTGGGCTGTCGAGTCTTCCATTCTCAATGTTGGCACGCACTGGTCTTTGGCAAAGGGAACACACCAACTGAGAGTAAATAAACATCACATGTTATTCCCGCTTTGAAGGCAGTTTCGTAATGAATGAGGGGAGGCTGAAGGTTAGTGGAACTTTCTACGTGTCGTGCCCGGCTGTGCTCGAGGTTATACGACGTGTGAGGGGAGAAGCGACGGAATGAAGTGCATGGAGTGAAAGGGAGTATCCCAAAAAAACCCAACGGTTATCGGCAATGTCCACCACGTTACCAACATAACTGAAAGTCCCGAACCTGATCCGCGTCGGGGATCTAACACAGAACGGCGTGGATTGAGACAATCGTGTTGAAAAAAAAGCTCAGCCACCAGGTCCCTACCTACCCCCACCCTCCTTTCTCTCCCCGTCACCGGACGCAAATTTGACGGTAAGGAAATGCATGTTTTCGAGGCGAATGGACGATGCATAGCTCCAGCTGATGTGTTCAATTGTTCCACTAGAGTAATTTATTACTTCTCCCAACGTTCTCAGATCAGTCCCTCTAGTGGAAAAAAGAAACTTTATCCCTGTATGCCAAATCCAAAATATTTGTCAGAAACGGGATTATTTATACTTGTAATTACCGCTTGGCCTACACATTTTACTGCCTGCATAATCATTTTCTTTTTCTCCCGTGGCAATGAAGCACTGCTGTTACTATTTTCAGTTTAAAAGAAATACGTATTTACTATTGTCTATTACACTGATTCATAAAATTAACTGAGCATTTGGCTATCTAGTTTCTCAGAATTTCGGCAAACATGGATGAATCAAGGCTCATTATTTACTGCATTAGAAAAAATAGTTTTTCATCTGATAAGAAATTTGAGGCAAAAAAACTAAAGCATTAATGCTTTAGTTTGTTTGCCTCAATTTATTATCTACTTTTTCTAATGTAGTAAATAATTTTTTAAGGTGCAAAGACTAATTTACTTTCAAACTCAAAATTATTATTAAATAATCGGTGACTGAACTTAAAAGTTTGGTACAGTATTACGAGATATAGGCTGTTCACGGTTAAGTAATCACTTCTGAAAGCCCTGATTAGGATCTACTTTCCGTCTAATTTTATAAGCTACCGCTATATGTAAGATGAATCATTGCTATTGACCGTCTGACTTTATTCACGCGCCATCCAAGTGGAAAATGGGAAATCCTAGAAAAGAAAATATATTTATTAGTAACGTGCATAGTCTTGCACTTGATGTGTATAAAACCAAAATCCCTGACTCCAGAAGCTATAAATTTACATACGGGTGTTATACACGCAACACAACGCCAAGTCTTCGAACTGTCTTTATTAATTTCCTACCAACAAAACTGACAGCCCGCTTGCAAGTTTGTACTGTAGCATACGTGTGGTTATTGGCGGTGAATTTTTTTTTAGTATGGATTTCAAAAGTTCTTACTTTACCTTGAACTGACTGTATATGATAAATTTTTTTACTTATGTTATAAAATTATACTTTGAAGTACCTAATTGGCAATAAATCGTTATAATTAACATGCAGGTACGTGCTAAGCAAATACCGCATCATTAATTACAAGCACAGCTATCAAAGAGGAAGATATTATTTTTATGAAATTATTAATGACGTGGTCTAATGTGAGAGTACTGGCAGGATAACAGTATATCAAAAACGCTGAAGTCGTGCAGCCGTGAAAGCTTGATGACGCAAATGTTAGTGTGATTCGCCGGCGGAAATGAGCTACCATTAGAGTGCCTGAAAGTGTCAGGTGTGTTATTCTTGCGCGTAGGCGAGTGACCGCTTAATGGAAGCTGTCCTATTTTGAGTGCCCGTCGTTTCTCCACGTCAGTTATCTCGTCAACTGCTTCAGCTTCCGTGTCTGCTAAAAGTATCCGCGAGGCATATGCTCATTTGCATATCCCGACAGTCGAGCAGTTTTACTCGTGATCGTTAAGGTTCTATACGGAAAACGATATCATACGTCTTCTGCTACATCACTTGCGTCAGGTATACTCTGAGCCCGAATCAGCGATATAATCCAGTGACGTAACATTCACTGAAAGTCAATTGATGAGCTACAACCTATTGGTGAATCAAGCAAATGAACTGGGCGGAAAAATGGCATATGGTAGTGGAATCAACGAAAATAAGTAGGATTCATATATAAATAAGTAAAATCCAGCCATCATATTAATCAGTTATCGATTATCGGTGAAACCAATTTCACGGGTTTTTTTTTTAAATACTGATTTTGCTCCATTTTGTTATGATTCAGTAAACGCGGACAAACCAAGATAACTGCAGCGACGCATTGGTATCCATTGCAAGGCGAAGAATCCCAAACACGTTGCAAAAATAACTCCAGTTTGTAAAACATATCAGCGAAGTGCCAGTGGATCTCTCTTCCCTCCTGCACCGCATTTGGGGACAATTACGCCACCAGCTACTATATAATAGTTGGCAACACTTTGTAGCCCACGCCGAGAACAACCCTTAAGATGTAGCTTGGCGTAGCTTCCCGTTGTAATACACAGCCTACGGCAACGATACCATTCCGGTTAGTCATAGGTTTTGTAACTAATTGATCAAAGCGCTATTAGGACTTCCCTCGCCAAAAACTTATATTTAAAGTATTTTTAAATAATTGAATTAAAACTCTGCTCTGTCTACATAAAAAAAATTCAGATTCGTTAACATAATTCTTTCCACGTCTAAAATAAATAAGCATAATTTTAAATATCCTTATTGTAAAGTATAAATTCATAACAATTTTAACAACCTCAATTTTAAAGTGTACGTACTTGTGTCTGCAGAAGTCAGTAAGGCATGACAACCTGTTATATACCGGATTACCCTGAACTCCAGGTATAGTTCATTCGTGGTTACTTGCAACTTTTCTGAAGCCCTGCTAAAGTTCTGCTTCCAGGATATTCCTCCGCCTCGTGCAAACAAAACCCAAGTATAGAAAATAACACCAACGAGATAGCGTACCGCAGTCATGAGGGCTCAAGTGTAATGATATGTTGCGTAAGAACTATTTCTTACTAGGCATTGCCAACGCACCGATATCCTCAAAGTTTTTATTCACATTAATTATAAATGAAATATAATTTTTAGATAAAATATAAGTAACAGTGCAATTTAATAAAAAATGAGATACTTTATTGTTAACAAAAGAATAAAACGTTTGTGATACATGACATACCTAAGAAACAACCTAACACAGCACACGTGTATTGATTTTCCAAAAGTTTGGTTCAAAAAGTGTGAAGAAACTGCGAATGGGCTATACAAACTTCATGAGATGATTCGTTATGGAGAATGAGGAAGAAAACACATGACCTTGAACCTAAAGTGATTGTTAAGTGAGACAGANTGTTAAGGGAGACAGACACCCTTGAATACTGAAATTAAAAGAAGTTATTTGCAAAATGTCAGAAAATACGTGACCTGAAACAACCGTTAGCTGGATTTGACGTTTGTATGAATCACTGTACATTTCGCGGAGCATAACATAGCTCGTCATTAGGGGACTGCGTTTCATTAAGCAAGTGTGTTAAACGTGCATTACACGTTACTCGCCTCTTTTACCGGCCATTTTGAAAATAATGTCAGTTGAGAAAATGAAACATTTCGCCATATTTCAGTAACCATTCAAATAATTTCCACCAAATTTCGCACACCAGTATTGCTGCAGAAGGCCATGTAAACGTACATATTTTTAAAGGGGTCAGAGAATTGTTTTCAAAATGGCAGCCGTTTAAATAATTGAGTTAATTTTGTCATGTCTAGTAATTAATTTAACTAAATTCTACCAAATTTATATGTTGACAGCGTCTATTAGAAACGTCATATACAGAACCTCTTTTTAAAGCAATTTTGTGAGATGTCACCAAATAGGAAAATTAGGTTTTTTCACCATATTTCGAGAACCTATCCACCGATTTCCACTGAATTCTTCGCAACGCTACAGTTTGCTACGTAAACTTATGTGTTTTAAGTGACTCAGACATTTATTTTCCAAATTATGGCCCTGTAAACAATTGAGATTAGTAAACCCTACCCCAGTAGCAAAAGTTAGCTGGCTCACGTGTGAAAATCCGCTTGTACACGGGCAGCCCACATACGGTTTCCATATTCAGTTAACAATCAGTCAAACAATGTACTGTACCCGCAAATGTTTCTGGCCTACATGATGCTTCTTGACTGTTGTTAAGAGTTGGCCTCATCTGGACCACTGTTCAGATAACGTCCATGTAGAAAAATACAATCTGCCCACAAGCGGCCTTCTTCTGCATAACCAACTCTAACCCAAACACGTCAGCGCCATCAGTGGACCATGTGTGGCAGCAGTGGCCCACTAGCTTTGTGCTTCTGGCCTGCCGTAAGTAAAACACATTTCGTCAGCCGACTGTTGGCAAGCCACTCTTTGCCCAGCTGTAGACGACTTGTGTAAAGCAGCCTGTCATGCATTTTCAAAGCCAAAAAATTAATTATATTTCGCCACAATAAATTTTATGTATTTGCCATATTCGTATATCTTACTTTTAGCATTATTTCACAATTATAAGAACCTGGAAACGAACTCACAAACCTTTCTATCACAGTCTAGAGTGCCTACAATTACTCTACTAAGTATCCATGTTAAACTTATTTAAGTAAATTAGAAGACTTTTCTACACATACAAGTTGCATTATTAGTTTAGCTTTAAACACAATTAATGTTAGTATCACAAGCAAGTACTGGGATTTCTGTGTTTTGTTTAAAAGACTAGTATTTTAGTTTCGGGCTACTTTCAGATAGAATTTAATTGCAAAATGACGAATTTTGTTACGTGTTACGCTTTGCAGGTTTTTAGTCTAAAACCTAATTTTTTTCCTATTACTAGCAATGGCGAATGATAATTCTACTTCATATATGCATGAAATAAAAACATCAAGTGAATTCACATATGCTATTTCCTACTGCACAACAACATTTAGTCGGCATGCCCTAAATGGCCCATGAAATTATCAGTAATATGTCCGCAGCAGTAACAGTTGGCATGCAATAAATAGAACATAAGCTTGCTGATAATGGTTTTCAGTAATAAGGAACAGTTGGCACACTACAAAAGGGCCGCAAGTACGCTGACATTATGTCCGCAGCAATAAGCAACAGTTGGCATGCCATAAGTGGCCCATTCGCATGATACTAATACATCCGCGGCAGTAAGAAACAGTTGGTATGCAATGAGTGGCCCACGCGTTTGCTACTTGTATGTCCCCAGCAGTAATCAACAGTTGGCATGTCGTAAATGGCCCATACACATGCTGCTAATATTTTCCCAGCAGTGAGTAATAGTTAGCATTTCGTTGATCATCTGCTTGTGGGGCGTCTGTTAAAATCTTACAATCATTGTGAAAGCATTGGACCATATAACGGTACGGCAAATTTTTTTATATGACCTGATTATCAACTATATAATAAATGCTGAAAGTCATAAATGCGAACGTTTGCCGCCATTGCCAACAGTCGGCCCACTGTTAACTGCTTGTTGTTTGCTACTTGGGTATCTTTCAAAATATTCTACTGATTACATCCGAAGTTGATACTCCGAATCCTACCTCCGTAATGCAGTTGACTGCTCGCCAGCTTGTGGCACGTGGTTTCCTGGGTTCGAGTCCCAGGTAAGGCGCATGTGCAATTGTGATTGTCTCACTACCGTTGCATACGTTTCTGGTTCCATCTCGAACGATATTGCTGCCAACGTGACGTCAAGGCCCACCTACAATCTAGGCCTTTGATAGCTTAATTAAACATTACTTGCGCCCATGTAGAAGAAAGTAGACTCATCAGTTATATCCGTAATTTCTTGTTTAATAATCACGTTACGACATATGTCGTATTAGGTTTTTCTATTCTGTTTTTATAATAGATAATCTCACAAAGTTTTACCTAGAGTTAAAGATAACCCTGTACTACTCTGATCTCACGNTTCTGTTTTTATAATAGATAATCTCACAAAGTTTTACCTAGAGTTAAAGATAACCCTGTACTACTCTGATCTCACGTATTTAATATAGCTTATCTGGTGCCACCACGTGGCTACAGATATCTGAGTGAGATTTCAGCAGCGCTGAACAACAGCTGAGGTCTTCAGCTTCGATGAGAGCTAAACGAGACGAATATGGATCAGCGGCAGAATCCAATGGTCGGGGGAAAAGGACTACACACAGGAAATCATCTTACTAGTGGCAACGTCCGCCATGTTTTCCATATGTGAAAATATGTGTGTGATGGAAATGAAAATGCTCGCTAAGGTGAACGGCGAGTGGTCTGACAGCTAAAAAATCGCTACTTCTTTGCCTCTTTATTACATGAATGCGTACACACACATATATATGCATACATACACGTAAGTGTTTATGATTCTCTTGAAAATGTTATTTGCGTACAGACCAGTAAAAAGAGTTTCCAAAATAATTTACGCTCACGTGTATCTCANATTCTCTTGAAAATGTTATTTGCGTACAGACCAGTAAAAAGAGTTTCCAAAATAATTTACGCTCACGTGTATCTCAGTTGTCCGTATTCGTAGCAGACCGAGAAAAATGACGTTGCTTCAAAATCTGCTGAAGGAAAGACCTTTGTCTATATACACGTGTAAATACTGTAGGGTTTCGAGTAATATTCCGCGTAACAAAGGAGTAAGTATCTCGAACTAAACACATTTTTTTACTGATATGTTTTTTATAAAAACAAAAGAGTAAAATAAAACGATTATTTTATCAAATTATCAGATTCGGAATGTTGTGGTAAAATAGCTACACCAAACATTAATAGTTTAAATAAACATTACCATACATTAGATCTAACAATAAACTTAGGCTGTCTCTATTGACAGAGGGACACAGAAACACTTAGACGAACACACAGCGACACAGATTCTTTATGAGCATACAAGCCAAAGAGTACCGGCTTGTCCACTTCAAGCAATGCTTCAGTTTTATTAGCGATAAAGTCGATGAAGTGCGATATCGAATAACGACTGAACTGCAGACTGCTCTAACATGCATTTTCCTGAACATGGGAGACATATCCAGTTGTGTTCAGNTCGAATAACGACTGAACTGCAGACTGCTCTAACATGCATTTTCCTGAACATGGGAGACATATCCAGTTGTGTTCAGTATAACGATGGCGCTCGCACCGATAAAAGCTTGTGAACTACAATACTACATTTTTATTTACCGTGATAGACAACTACTTATGAAAAGAAGAGTATGTAAGACCTCTTGTGGCCTGTCATGAAGCCGTATAATACTAGCCCAAAATAACAGTCGTAAAGTTAATTAATAATTAATTTACGCTCTTCAGAACACAGGTAGCTTAAATTAAAATAAAAAACACGTTTTTTTGTCAGCAGATGTGATGCCTAATACAATGAACTGTAGAGTTTGTATAATACTTTTACGTTATATATTTTTTTTCCATTCGATGAAATCGTTAACTAGCATTAGAAATGAAAGAAAAAAAAAATTTATTATTTTCTGAAAATCTCTGTCGCCCGCTTTCTGCGGTCTTGGGAAATGAAGATCAAAGCGTAAACTTCTATTCCGCCCACCCAGAAACCGATTTTCATTTAACCACGTAAAATCTCATTTTGTATATTTTCTCTTTTTTTTTTGTTTCTTCAGAGCTCTGCTTCCTCCGATGAGTTAACCACGAAAGTTTAAGCATGAAAGATTAAAAGCGCGGAGTCAAGTGTACAAACATACTTCATATTTCGGCATGATTGGTTCTTTGTAGTAACTTTTTCTTTAATCTTTGGAAAAGCCTCTTTAAAAAAAAAAAAAAATTGGTCTACCCGAGAGATTTATTGCTGAAATATATCATAACGACAGCACACAGTGGGAACAATACGTACACCAAACATAATCGACGTCAGAGGAAACTAAGAACGAAACAAGATGGATCGAACAAGATGGATCGTGCGTATAGTACATGGCATACGAATAGTTGAAAAATGTCAGCACATAGGGTTTTTACCGTAGCTATTCACCACCTGTTAAACTCTGCGTGGTTTATTATTTTTCTTTCGAGAGTGATTTTAATAATTTTCAGCCACGACAGAGACGCCTTCAGCATACCGCGATGTTATGAGCTTGAGCTAAATTATCTTCTTCCCGTAGAACGTATTGCAAATTCCTTACAAGCTTGCAAAATGTTGCTCTTTCTTCTGTGCACGTAAAGCCAGACATTCACTCACAACTGAGTTTATTTACCGAAATAGAAGTAACTTCATATCTTAATAACATACGTATAAGCTTGCCGGAATGGCCGTTCGTATCCGTGGTTTTCTGCTCATCGGCCAAAAGTGACGTTCTCATTATGTGATGTTATCAAATCGTAAAAAATTTTTTCTGAAAGGATACCTTTTTTTTTTTGCATATTCTTAAAGGTTACCAACGTAACGAATTTTGGCAGGTGAAGGTCCTATAGGTACGCAGGTTTTTGCATGCCGCTGCAAGTTATCGCACCTCGCAAATGTCATGCCACATTTCACACACTTATATGTCACTCGAACTGCATTATACGAACATTCATACTTTTCGTGTCTTCGAACACCTTAGGTGAATGCAATCTAAGTGTTACAGTAGTGTCGCTGGTACTGAGTTAACGCCTTTGCAAAATAGCACAAACTGATACTCCAAATTTGAGCAGATTTGAAAGTTCGCGGGTAAAAATATGCGTATTACAAGCACGCTTGATAATATCCNCGATACTCCAAATTTGAGCAGATTTGAAAGTTCGCGGGTAAAAATATGCGTATTACAAGCACGCTTGATAATATCCTGCGACCTGATGTAATTAAATACCTGAACTCCGGTCCGAGATTCCTATTGGCCTAAGTCCCCATAATTCCTCTACTGCCAGGAGTATGTCAAACTTTCTCACATAATTCGCGCGTTGCTCAATATAAACGTAGCACTTCGACGACCATGAAGTTTAGCAAGCAGTTTCTCGTTAGGTAGAAAAATCAGTAACCATGCTTAAAGTAATTTTTAAAGTATAAAACTAAAAATTAAGCAATATTTAATCTTATGTGATCATGTGTATAGTTTTATAGGATTTTTTAAACAAATTTTTAATTTTTTATGTAATTATGTTATTATAGTACATGACGAAATTATCACGTGAAAATATGTGATGTTATCGTAGTATGGCTTAGTTTATCTTGGGAATGGAATGCGTGATATTTTGTTCNTATCACGTGAAAATATGTGATGTTATCGTAGTATGGCTTAGTTTATCTTGGGAATGGAATGCGTGATATTTTGTTCGTAGTGTGGGGCGTAATTAAAACTCAAACGGGGCCTTTCATAATTGTTTATAAAGTTCAATTTTTTTAAAGGACAGAATATAGTGGGTTAAATTATATATGTGGGTATAAACATTTAGTTATATGCTTCGGTCAATTCTAAAATCTGATGGAAACTTAATACACAGTGACAGGTTTTTTTTTCTGTAGCTAGCATAAATTATTTGCATTTTTGGCGCTAAAAAAGCGGGATATTAACTCTAGCCAAGACGATAATATGGAATTGCTAAGTTTTTTTAAATAGCAGCATTTACGCTATTACTTTTATTTTAAATATAATGAGGAGACAATAATAATTTCATACAAAATTCATTTTGGTTCAGTCTATCAATTTATTACGTGTGGGTTACTATGCACCCAATACACCAGAACACAAAATCACGATGAGTATAGTGACGTCAAGTAGAGGCTGTCCACAGTATATTGAGCACGTTTGAAATCAACTTTCGAAGAAAATACTCCCCATAACTACACATACGCTACAGTACACACCGCAACGCATGTTCCCAGTTAAGTTGGTAGCAAGTCAATAAAAATAGTTCTATGAATTAACGTTGTATTGCAAGTGAAATGTTTAAACATTCGGCAATTTATGTTAGTATTTCTTGTCTTAGATTTCATTATTGATCTGCATATTAGCAATATATTTACGTTAAAAATATATTCCTAATATTTAACTCGGTTGACGTATGAATAAAGTGATCAGACCCACAACGATGTTTAATTTGCGTGTGTTGGAAACATTTAAAATGAAAGGATAATTTGATCATACACGTGGCTTTCAAAAGTACTGCGTTAACCGTGATCAACTTACACATAATATTATGGATGAAAAAAAATAAAATTTAATTTTACAAAAGATCAGGAAAAATCTTGTAAGAGCCACGGCCACATGCGGGCAGGTAATTATCATACTACGCTTTGTTCCAAGAGATGGTATTTGCGTGATATCGTCGGAAACATTACACAGATAACCATTTCAACGAGCTCAACTATCGCTTAATTATGTGTGCCGATACCACTCCACACTACGTGAACAAGAATAAACGTACGTTTTGTGCAATCCAACGTAAACAGCTTCGTGCGTGTTCCGATAAGTTATTAGGATCATGTCTAATTTATGGGGACTTTGAATTTCCCCACAGTGCAAAAACTATTATATGCTAGTAATTACTGTAGCTTATAAATGAATTAAGAACTCCTCAGTGTTATAGGTGATGATTGAAACACACCTACCTGAACGACGCAGAGAACGACGCAGGAAAGAATTTAAACGCAACATTGCTTGTCTGATATCGTGGGTGGAAATTTTCATGCGCACTCTGACTATCGCAGACTGCAGACAGGCAAGCCTGTGTTTGTCAGCACATCGAGAGCTGGTGGGTTCGTATTCCACTTACCGCACGCAATAGGTGTATTTTTAGACGACAGTTGGATAAGGTACGTTAAAAGAGTACTTTCTGATAGTAAAATTAAACCACGTAACAAGGCATTTCAACTAAGTTAGACCCTTATACAAAAAAAAAATAAACATTATTATATTCATTTTTATTTTTTTAAATTATATGCATCTTTCAATAACATTTAAAAGATTATTCTCGTGTAGCCTACATAAAATCGCAAGTCGGTCATATAATCATTTCCACATATATAAATTGTTAAAACACGTAATTTTTATATGATCCTTAGGTGCGTCGTTACAGTACATAATACACGAAGTAGTTCAGCTAAATGCAGTTCATCTTATCTATATNTATCACGTGAAAATATGTGATGTTATCGTAGTATGGCTTAGTTTATCTTGGGAATGGAATGCGTGATATTTTGTTCCTAGTGTGGGGCATAATTAAAACTCGAACGGGGCCTTTCATAATTGTTTATAAAGTTCAATTTTTTTAAAGGACAGAATATAGTGGGTTAAATTATATATGTGGGTATAAACATTTAGTTATATGCTTCGGTCAATTCTAAAATCTGATGGAAACTTAATACACAGTGACAGGTTTTTTTTTCTGTAGCTAGCATAAATTATTTGCATTTTTGGNGTGCCGGTTTTTTTTTCTGTAGCTAGCATAAATTATTTGCATTTTTGGCGCTATAAAAGCGGGATATTAACTCTAGCCAAGACGATAATATGGAATTGCTAAGTTTTTTTTAAATAGCAGCATTTACGCTATTACTTTTATTTTAAATATAATGAGGAGACAATAATAATTTCATACAAAATTCATTTTAGTTCAGTCTATCAATTTATTACGTGTGGGTTACTATGCACCCAATACACCAGAACACAAAAGCCCGATGAGCATAGTGACGTCAAGTAGAGGTTGTCCACAGTATATTGAGCACGTTTTAAATCAACCTTCGAAGAAAATACTCCTCATAACTACACATACGCTATAGTACACACGGCAACGCATGTTCTCAGTTAAGTTGGTAGCAAGTCAATAAAAATAGTTCTATGAATTAACGTTGTATTGCAGGTGTAATGTTTAAACATTCGGCAATTTATGTTAGTATTTCTTGTCTTAGATTTCATTATTGATCTGCATATTAGCAATATATTTACGTTAAAAATATATTCCTAATATTTAACTCGGTTGACGTATGAATAAAGTGATCAGACCCACAACGATGTTTAATTTGCGTGTGTTGGAAACATTTAAAATGAAAGGATAATTTGATCATACACGTGGCTTTCAAAAGTACTGCGTTAACCGTGATCAACTTGGACATAATATTAAGGATAAAAAAAATATATATTTAATTTTATAAAATATCAGAAAAAATGCTTGCAAGAGCCACGGCCACATGCGGGCAGGTAATTATCATACTACGCTCTGTTCCAAGAGATGGTATTTGCGTGATATCGTCGGAAACATTACACAGATAACCATTTCAACGAGCTCAACTACCGCTTAATCATGTGCGCCGAAACCACTCCACACTACGTGAACAAGAATAAACGTACGTTCTGTGCAATCCAACGTAAACAGCTTCGTGCGTGTTCCGATAAGTTATTAGGATCATGTGTAATTTATGGGGACTTTGAATTTCCCCACAGTGCAAAAACTATTATATGCTAGTAATTACTGTAGCTTATAAATGAATTAAGAACTCCTCAGTGTAATAGGTGATGATTGAAACACACCTACCTGAACGACGCAGAGAACGACGCAGGAAAGAATTTAAACGCAACATTGCTTGTCTGATATCGTGGGTGGAAATTTTCATGCGCACTCTGACTATCGCAGACTGCAGACAGGCAAGCCTGTGTTTGTCAGCACATCGAGAGCTGGTGGGTTCGTATTCCACTTTACCGCACGCAATAGGTGTATTTTTAGACGACAGTTGGATAAGGTACGTTAAAAGAGTACTTTCTGATAGTAAAATTAAACCACGTAACAAGGCATTTCAGCTAAGTTAGACCCTTATACAAAAAAAAAATTAAACATTATTATTTTTTTTTATATTTTTTTTTAATTACATGCATCTTCCAATAACATTTAAAAGATTATTCTCGTGTAGCCTACATAAAATCGCAAGTCGGTCATATAATCATTTCCACATATATAAATTGTTAAAACACGTAATTTTTAAATGATCCTTAGGTGCGTCGTTACAGTACATAATACACGAAGTAGTTCAGCTAAATGCAGTTCATCTTATCTATATNAATGATCCTTAGGTGCGTCGTTACAGTACATAATACACGAAGTAGTTCAGCTAAATGCAGTTCATCTTATCTATATCATTAAGAGGCAGAATGAACATGAACAACGTCTAACATCCCGTAAATGCACGTTGCTGACGAAAACGACTGCACACCTGTTCAATCTGTACCCTGCGCGAAGAGGCGTCTGGGCGTTTAATGCTCCTACTAACGTCGTCCTTAGCGGTTGAAAAGTCAAAGAAGTGAAACATTTTGAAAAACTAAATGTCCTAACGTCCCGTTTTTGGTTTTAATGTAGTTCTAATAACTATCCCTCCCTACCTCCTCCCCCCCCCCTTTACCAACAGAATCATAAACAATATACCATTACCACCAAAAGAGAAAAGAAACATAAAATAATAGCAATGATAATATCTACGTGAGTATGTATCTTGGTAAATGTCGTACAAGATAGGGTGGGCGTCTTCCGATACCCGCCAGCATAAGATAGTTTCGTGTTGCTGCCCCATGCCGACATGCTTCAATGGAGCTGAAAACACTTGCAGTTGGTTGGCTCATAAATCAACTACATACTCTGTGTGTACAATACGAATTATCCTGATTCTGATTGCTCATTAATGTTTGATTAGGCTTATCTCTCTTGATTTGAAGTNGTGTGTACAATACGAATTATCCTGATTCTGATTGCTCATTAATGTTTGATTAGGCTTATCTCTCTTGATTTGAAGTAATATTCCGCCGGGAATGGAACCCGGTTCGTACGGGTGGTAGGCGAGTAGTCTAGCTTAACACGCTGGAGACCAATACCGTTCGACTTGAAGATTTCTGCGAGAACACCCGGCGGTGTTGTCACCTCCGGCCAGCAGACAGCAGCACCTCTGTGTGATACTACTTTACATTCAGATCAGTAATACGATACCAACATACTGGATATCAAGGCGAAACTTTCTTTTATCTCTGGAAAGTTCATTTAACAATGGCCAAAACTTAAACTACGAAAACTAATTCCCCTATGCGTCAAATGTTTCAGTAGTGGGAACAATTAAAAATGATAATAATAAAAAACTTTTGAAATATTTCTGGAAATTTAATGATAGTAACACCTCTTGCCACTAGGTAATTTTTCGCACACACGCCTATGCTATTTGTATAGACCTGCCCGGTATTTGTCTGTAGTGTATTTGGTCTAACCACTACACCACCGTGGCCCCAAGANCCCCCCTTTTTTTTTGCTCATACGCATATCTAATTTCGATTTGTTTCGTGCAAAGAACATTTCTCAGGACGAATTAATTGTAGTCGGGGGCGAAGACGTAATTGCAGCTTAATTTTTACTTCAAGACTCGCGGCCAGCGTGAGCTAATTTCTGCTTACCGCGCGAATTGCTCTCCTTTCCTTTTCTTTCGCTAATATTATCCCAAGTGTTGTGGAGTATCAAGATCTGCCACGCGAACAGATTGGGCTAGTAAATATCTCGCACTATGCGGGCTCGAAACATTGATCGATTTGAGTTGCTGTAAGACAAACGTTCGTTACTCATGCACAGACCTAAGTATTTAAATATCCGCGATTTTATCAAACTCTTCTCAAAAAGGTTTTACTTGGGGCATTTCATATTGGTCTCATACATCTGAATTGGTTAGCAGATTTACTGCAGAACATCCAACTTTTATTTATAAAGCTTTTTTTAAATAGAGTAATTTTCAGTTACCAGTTGACAACATAATATTTCAGCATTCGCTCTTTATATTAGATGTGTTCTTACCTAATAAATATCTGGATGTAGGATTTTCTCGATATATCTAGTTCACATTTTTTCAAATGGCACTTTCGAAATCAAGATTAAAGAAACATCCGTGCCACTAAATGTGAATATTTAAAATTAAAAAAAAAAAACTGACTGCAGCTATGTTAACATTGTTTGCGAAAATAGTTCCACAACGCGTGTGAGACACGAATACGAAAAATGATGACTGAACGACAACGGTTTTTCAAAGCTAATAAATAAAAGTCAAGAAATAGGAATTTTTCCTTGAGTAAGGAATTTCCTAAGTTAATTGTTTCCGAGAATTGCACATGTATGTCGAACCACTTCTGACGGAGTAAACACGTTTCATTCATTCCAGTGCGGCGCATAATGAGTTTATAGGAGCAAATACCTGCTTCAACGAGAGTATGTATATAAGCAATCTTCATGAGTTCCAGTTAAAGTACATTTAAGGTTTTCTTGTTGGTGACGGTCTGCTGCAATCTAACACGTTACATGACATCTTAACGTAATAATACACATGTGATGAATATATGTTGAGGCGGAAATCAGTTTTGATTTTGACAATGTAACTTTACAGACTCTAGCTGTGGATCCAGGGCAATGTGGCGAAAGGTTATATAATGGCAGGAAAAAAAAGCTATGCCGAACCAAGAAAAGAAAAAGAAAAATTAGGGGATAAATCACCTTTAGCGCAACATAATTGATTAGAAAGCTGTCTGTAGACTTTACAGCCAGTTTAAGTCCAGCATTCTGCGCGCTGCACAGAAGAGTGGCTCAACCTCTGCGCGGCGGCCATTTATTTGTTGTTTTGTCACCCATTATTTTTACGACTGGCGCGCTCGCGAGCAGGGATGAGAAAAA
>NQII01001180.1:323703-338011 GCA_002778355.1 Clitarchus hookeri | reverse complement strand
TTTTTTTTTTTTTGCCCCCGCGCCGCCGCCAGTTGGAAAGAGGGACGTTTGGGGAAGGGGGGTTGGCAGTACCGAGTCGCCCCGCTGGCGGGGCTGGCGCGGGTATCATTCATTGTTACGGGAGCGCATATGAGAGTTCTAACACGCTGGGACTGTGCGCTTGCAGCCCTCCGGCAAAACCACGTGCACGCACGCGGAGCCCCCAGGGCCGATGGGGGGCGAAGCGCGAGGTGAAGGCAAATTGCGGACCGAGGTAGAAAAGGGAAAGTAAAACACACACAAAAAAAAATTCCCAGCCGCTCTGAATTCGAACGGGAAGATACTACGCGTGGTGGAAGAGAGCCGGTATTATTAACAACACATAAAAAAAAAAAATTATCGAGGACATTGAATGCTTTTGGGTGGAGAGACTGTCCTCGCGGGGAGAGGGGGGAGGAAAGGTAAAATATTCGTCATTTCGAGGTAAAAGTTCTACCTGTCACAAAAATTGTTCCCATAGGATGGGTAATAATACTGAACGGACATTAATTCAGGCGTTAGATGCCGAACGGCCCGTTCTCCCGAAAGCAATGATTTGAAAATTGTCTGGACAAAACGTTGCGGGCGACACGCGTTATTTGAGAGGATAAAAGTAAAATTTAGGAATAATAACGCAAAGCTGAAAGGGTCTGCGTGAAACGCTCAGAGATAATTCGTTATTTTATCAGCGACATTATATTGTGGCGAACTGAGCCGGCTTAGCAATGGGGGATCGAGATTTAATCCCTTGTCAGTCAAGAAGCTTCTCATTCGTTTTTTTCTACACTGAACTGTTAATTTCTCAAGGGTGAATTTTAAGGAAAGAAGATAACCTTTTTTTAATTCTAGCTAGCGCCATTTAATATATGATTAACATCAGTAACTTTTTTACTGTTTACGTAACTATACTGTAAATGTCCAGTAGTATTTATTTTAAGTTAATTTTACAAATATCGATATGTTTTAACATATACACATCAGATTTGCAGACGCTTATTACCGTATCTCCCTTAGACTGCATCAACTAACACATACTCTCATTTTCTTGTGCTGTTAATTAATACTCTGGTATTTATTGAGTCGTTCCGCCTGCACTGTGAGTCGGTGTTGGAAGCAGTGGAACAGGAGTGTACACACCCGTCGAGAAGGCTTGGGTCGACCCCGGCGGACTTACCAGCGGGGAGGATGGTGTCATCGTGCGACAGGCTGTGAGCACTCCACGGGCGTGGCTGCGTGCCATCCAGGGACATGTCACGGCAGCTGGGGACACGCCTGTGTCCACTAGTACCATATACAGGCGGCTAGCAGAGCGGGATCTGTCGTCACAGCGTCCCCTTCGACGTCTACCATAACGACCAGAGCATCGCCGAGCACGCGTGAGCTACCGCATGGAACGGGCAGCATGGCAGCTTGCGGATTGGCGACTAGTGGTGTTCCAGCGACGAATCACGGTTTTGTCTTGATACAGACGACTGTCGACTTGACCCTGGAGACATCCTGGCCAGCGCCGTGATCCACGCTTCGCTGTGGAGCGTCAACCACCCCCCACGAGAGGTGTCATGACGCGGGGTGCTATTTCCTCGATTCCTGCACCCCGCTGGAGATGGCGCGGCAATACGCCCAGGAAATTCTGTGACCACGTGTGCTCCCGTTTACGATGCAGCTCGACAACCCAATTTTACAGCAGGATAATGCCCGGTATCACACGGCATGTGTACGTCTGGCTTGTCTTCGTGATCTCTCCATGCTTCCTTTGGCCAGCAAGGTCCCCAGACCTTTTGCCCCTCGATAACATTTGGTAACAGATTGGACGGCAACTTTGGCCAGCGGCAACTACCGCGAATTTGGAGGGTCAGTTGCGCTAGCTGTGGCATGATCTTCCTCAGGAGAACATCCGACGTCTCTATGCCTCCATGCCCGACCGTTTTGCCGCCTGTCTCCGTGCTACGAGTGGTACAACGCCATACTAAGCGCATCCTGCAAGTGATGGTCCCCTTCAGTACATGCTTGGTGTGGTGTAACATTTTGATGTATTCTGTAATCATACTATCATGTCCTGTGCCTGTACGCACTTAGTTGCCCCTGTGGTGGCACCTTCAAGGTGATAGTTTTATTATTTTTCAAATGAGGGTTTTAGCGATGCTGTGGCTTAAAACTGCTAGGAAGGAAATATTCCTTGCGAGAAGCTTAAGCACTGAAAATAAATGGCAGGAAAATGTCCTTGTAATTAATGGAAATTCAGCTCGCTATAATGCAATGGAAATATTATATCATCCGTGTAAAAATATTTCCATCTAAATTTGGCAATCCGTAACTCTATGGGTAATTTTTTAAAAGGCCAAGTAAAAATGCTGCGACGAATTAAATTTAATTCTCTAGGCTCTGACAAAATTTTATGAAGAAAGAAAATTGTATATTGCTTTGGGTGTAAGGAAATTTTCCTTTGTTAAACGAATTCACATTTGGTTAGTACCAGCGGGTTTCCATTTTTTCTGTCTTCTTCGTTTAACCTTAAAAAACACGACATGCTTTACTTTTATTTAAATTGAGCTATGTGGAAATATAAAAAAAATTAATTTAAAATTTTTCTATTATAAAGATTAAGCTTCACACGCTTAACACTTAATCATATCTAACTTCGTCGAATTATTGCGATTTTAAGTCATCAAATTGATAGCACGNCTTCACACGCTTAACACTTAATCATATCTAACTTCGTCGAATTATTGCGATTTTAAGTCATCAAATTGATAGCACGCAAGGAGTAAAAAAAAAATATAAAAAAAAATGAATCAATACTAACTGCAATGTATCAAATTGTATTGGCGTCCGTCACAACTGCATAGAATGTCGATGCCGCAAATAGTTAATATATTAGTTCTCCAAGCAGAATGCGCTCATGATACCAAAAAAATATACAATAGAACGTCAGTTGTAAATGCTTGGTTTGGGTAGTTTCAAGAAGAGCATTTTTTACACTGATCACGTCCCTGAAGATATTGAGGATTCTTTATTTCTATGTGACTATGCCAATTAATTCATGAAATTGCCAGCTGGCGTGGTACTTTGTTATATTCCATTGCACTGAGTTGGGAGACGCTCTTATCAACTAACGACGTCGTATTCATGACAGTTTTTTTAGGGCAAGCTATTTTTATTGCTCCGACGTATTATGTTTGTTTACTAAGAAAAATTGACTACAACTATATTTTTGTTGTTTCATTAATTTTTTATAATTACTTGATCTACTTTTCATATTAAATTTAACGATATCAGATGATAAATTTACTTTTAACTTTGTTTACAGAGAAGTTGGATGTGAACATCTGCCAAAATGCAAGAAAATTANCTTCACACGCTTAACACTTAATCATATCTAACTTCGTCGAATTATTGCGATTTTAAGTCATCAAATTGATAGCACGGAAGGAGTAAAAAAAAATATTAAAAAAAATGAATGAATACTAACTGCAATGTATCAAATTGTATTGGCGTCCGTCACAACTGCATAGAATGTCGATGCCGCAAATAGTTAATATATTAGTTCTCCAAGCAGAATGCGCTCATGATACTNTAGTTCTCCAAGCAGAATGCGCTCATGATACCAAAAAAATATACAATAGAACGTCAGTTGTAAATGCTTGGTTTGGGTAGTTTCAAGAAGAGCATTTTTTACACTGATCACGTCCCTGAAGATATTGAGGATTCTTTATTTCTATGTGACTATGCCAATTAATTCATGAAATTGCCAGCTGGCGTGGTACTTTGTTATATTCCATTGCACTGAGTTGGGAGACGCTCTTATCAACTAACGACGTCGTATTCATGACAGTTTTTTTAGGGCAAGCTATTTTTATTGCTCCGACGTATTATGTTTGTTTACTAAGAAAAATTGACTACAACTATATTTTTGTTGTTTCATTTATTTTTTTATAATTACTTGATCTACTTTTCATATTAAATTTAACGATAGCAGATGATAAATTTACTTTTAACTTTGTTTACAGAGAAGTTGGATGTGAACATCTGCCAAAATGCAAGAAAATTANGCAGATGATAAATTTACTTTTAACTTTGTTTACAGAGAAGTTGGATGTGAACATCTGCCAAAATGCAAGAAAATTATATACTTTGTGTGGGGGTTATTTTGCACTTATAAATTAGCACTCGTAAATCTGGCCATTAGCTGCTTATCCGTTTCCAACTTAACTCATTGGAATCATTTTTTGAAGATAAAACGACTATTTCAGCTCGCTTAGAATTTGGTGGATGTGTTGTAATATGTAGACCGAAAACCCCGAAGGAGTTTGTGAAGTTGTGACAAGAGCTCTAAATCTTAATCCAAATTTAAATAGTCTCTAAGTTCCGTAAGTGTGTTGAAGTGCCAAACAATTGTTATCTTATAGATTTTGATGGTACAGTATGGTTTAGTTGTACAAAATATGTGATAACTTGATAAAAATATCTGACAATCAGAAAAGTAACATTAATAACGGTTTTAAAGTAAAAATTGATTTTTTAACTAAAATGTTTTATTTGTACATTTTCAAAAACTTATTTCAACAACAACTTTGGTTTAAATGTATTGAAAATGCCGGATTGGAATGTTGTAGTTTCTTTGAAACCGGGTCTTGGTTCTCCCACTTGCAGATATTTCGACTTAAAATTTTACATAACAAGTACGCACTGAAATATGGTCGAATCGCGTTAAAAATTTCCAACGAATATTGTTCATGGCATTCCTGTAATACGAATAATTATTTTCAGCTTTATACAAATGCATAAATTTTGGTTGAATTTTGAGATATATATANCATTCCTGTAATACGAATAATTATTTTCAGCTTTATACAAATGCATAAATTTTGGTTGAATTTTGAGATATATATAAGAAAAAATGATAAATTTTATGTCCATATAGTCTAGATCGTTTCATTTATATTAAAAAATTTATTTNGATATATATAAGAAAAAATGATAAATTTTATGTCCATATAGTCTAGATCGTTTCATTTATATTAAAAAATTTATTTTCTCCAATTGCATACTTTTTTAAGGCTATTATTTTATATCACAGTGGGAAAGGATGTAATATACTAAAAGAGTAGAAAATTATTTTAATCTCGTAAACGTTCCTATCAATAATGCTGGCTGTACAGATTTATTTTCATTGCGCGTGACAAGCGATTTAGTGGTTATTGTAAAAGATTCTTAATCACACATACTTTTTTTATTTATATACTCGTTTAAAACATCACTGCCAGGTAAATCACCATGAACAATCATATGTCGAAGAATTTATTTGATATTTTTTGGGGTACATCATCACCAATGCGATTTTCAGGTATGAAAATGTTAAGACGCTAACTTCGGATGAATCTGAGCACTATGTTTGTGAGATCACTGTATCCTCCCCAGGCACCATTTTGTGTTAAAAAATTTTCTTCCGCCAATGTGTTAATTAAGTGTTTAAATCCTTGTGTCCTACTCTATGTGGTATGCAATGTGCCTGTAATTTACTGAAACTTCTTTAGTGTGACAGTAACTAATGCGTCCTCATTTATAATAAAGAAACGAAATTAGTATATTTATTTATTTATATATATTAGTATATAATTTACAGGATGTACCAAATCAACCGGAATCAGGTTGCTAAAAATTAATTTTAAAAAATTTACTGTCTACATTGCGACCCCGAAAAAATGGTATAAAATATTTTATTAGACGACACAAATACCTGATTGCTCCAAATGTGTTCTTTTCATAAAAATTATAATAATATAGACCAGTTAGAATATACCTACTGAAATACGTCATGCTCTCTTGCTATGTGCCTCACACGTAAAACCTAGTAAAATTGAAATATATTAAAGTGGCCAGAACGTAATTAGCTGTGATCATGTCCAACTGCGACCTTCAAAACTGCCGGATCCAGCGCGAAATACATGAAAATAATGTTTTTACGTTCTCTACTTTGTGAGAGGCGGTGCAACATCAGCCGTTCNGGGGGGGGGGGGCAGCACTTGTGTGTGTACCCATTTCGTCTCGCGAACAGACTGGACTTGTAAGTACATAAATCTCGCGTGCGTAGTGCACCCAGGGCTATGCGACTCCCTCCTAATGACGGGCTTCCAAGCTGGGACCCATAGCTGGTGCCCGTCGTCCCCGGACATGACGGGAAACCAGACCCTAGGATGGAGCGGCACTGGAGTGCAAGAAGGTGAGGGGAGCACTCAGAGAAAACCCGCCGGTGATCGAGCCAGGAGCGCCATTAATACTGCACCACCACTGCCCAGTAATAGACTGGCGGTTACTAACAAATCTGAACGTCCTATTACTCACTTAAAAACAGGGGTATTTAGGGCGATCTAGTATTACTGTGGACATAAGATAGCGGCGTATGTGTTTATTATTCAACATTTCCTGTCCTAAAATGGAAATCTGGATATTGAACTGTGTAGCCTATCTCAGGTACGTTGTTTTAAAGACTTTAAAGATACCAGTGCCGCATTTATAGTTTTGCCAGAGTATTTGGGAACGTGAGATATATTGTAACGTTAATAAAACTTATTTACCTCAAAAAAATTTTTATAAAAAATTTTTATTTCCTTTTTTTATAGAAACACTCGATTTATATTTGTGAATAACAGTTTTTAAAATGATTTCCCTAATAAAATCTTGCTTACATACTCCATTGCAGTTTGATCATTATGACTAATCGCAAACACATGGAAGTTCTAAAGTGTACATTTTTTGCTTACTACAAACTCAGTTTTCTATGATTCAGCGTGAAAGGAAGAAGTTACGTTCACCGTTTGATCTGAGACAAAAATAATTACATTTATTTCGTTCTCATTGGGAACATATGACATAATGTATATACGAAAACATGCAAGATGCCAATACTCTGCCTATGTGTACATATTTGTGAACAGTTTAACACAAATTTTATTCGTGACTAGCCAGAATTTATAGTGCTTGTTTGAAGACATTTTACATATACTCTGGCAACGACAACAAAATGAATTAATATCTTACATTCCATCAGTGTTTCATACTATTTACATTTTCATTGCTTTCAAAACTTTAAAAATGTATATAAAAATTTGACATTCCTGAAAAGCGTTCTCAATCAATTTAACTGACCCTTTCGCGCATTTATATGCATGAAACTGGCCAGAAATAACTACTTCTGAATCAGAGTGTTTTTAGAAGCTCGTATTTAAGTCGCTAAGCACTTGCGGCGAGTTTTATAAACAACACTTCCTGTTTGCATGCAAAAAAAGTTATCTTCACATTAATTTTAGTATTTCATAATATATAATAGAAGTCATGCTTCTAAACACCGTGAATGCGAAATCACACGGTAACTAACGTGGACTCGACATCATTTGCGACGTCTTGGATCGAACAGAAATACGCACGGGAAACAAGAGTGCTTCACGTTGTTTTCCATTCCCAACCCAGAGAAACGCAGGTAGACTTCTGTATACGTACATTTCTTGTTCCAAACGTACTGCATACGCCCAAGTGTACACTCAGAGATCTTGTTGAAACAAACCAAGTTTGCTTTGTCGCAACAAAACTAATAATAATTGTTTGTGTAAGGGCAATGACATATTTTGTTGTCGAAACCAGTTATATTGATGTTCTTACTTGGTTTCCCCAAACAAAGATTTGTTTGTTTCAACTAAATATTTGTTTGGCTCTACGAACATTAAAGAGTTTTGGTTAATATTTTACGTTTACAGCTGAGCGCTACGCTTTACTAACTTCAGCTAAAATTACGACTTATTAAATACTGGAAAGTTTTGGAATGCATACATTTCAAATACTGGGCAACGTATGCAAATAATTTGTTTTAAGTTTTACAGCTTCACTATATAGTTTTCTGTTGGAGTTGTTCTACTAGGGTGTTTATTCCATTATTAAGCATCAATAAATATACTAACATACACTTTTACTGTCCTAATTGTCACTAAATATAAACAAACCCTCGAGCTGTATTTCCCAACGAAGGCAATCAAATTAGTGGCCAAACAAATACATAAAGTTTATTCAACTAAATATTTTGTTGGCAGTCTAATTTTTTCTATCCCAGCACTGAGGTTTTGTTAATTCAAGCGTGCGTTTTGTATGAGGAAAATTAATTTGGTTCCTTTTCAAGAATTGTTTACTCAACAAACTATTTTCTTGGAGCAACTATAAATATTTTTTGGCCCTATTCAAACAAATATTTCGTTGACAAGAAAAAAACCTTTCTCTCAGTGTAAAGTTGTAAAAAAATATGTCCATTATTGTTACAGCACATCGGCATGTTATACTGATCGAGAATTTAAAGCGATGTTTTGTTGTCAAAGAAGGTATTTCGTTGTCCACATTGACACTTTGCATTTTCTGGGAAACTATTTTATTCAGAGACTCATATGTTTTAATAATTATATTTGCTTTATATTCACTATATTGTACATCATCTCCCTACGCAGATGCTGCCATTTGTTTCCCCGTTATTTTTGCAAAAGCGTAAATATAAGATAATTCTATGATTGTATTTTAGTAACGCTGGATGTCTTGTGATACCCAGTTTAATGTAACAGTGAGAATCGAGCCAAACCAGTGAAAACCTGACAAATATCGAGCGGCTGATAACCAGAGTCAAATAACTAATTAATTTGGTGGATCAATTTCACTGATTTATTTGTGAATCCCACTGTCGAGAATTCCACTGCCATGAGTGTTGTTCATTTGCTTGATTTGCCAGTCGGCAGTAGCTTATCAAGTGACATTCAGTGAATGTTATTTCACGGATTGATATCACTGATTTGAAATAATAATTTCTAAGTGGGTCGCAAGCGGTTCTGTCAGTGCGGCAAGAAGACGAACTGTCCCAAGTGCGAGTGCAATTTTAATATTCACACTCGGCACTCGGATGGAATACCTTTTTTTCCGTTAGCAGAATGATTTAGATTAACCGTATGTCATTTGTGCACAGAGTGTGCTTGAACCAGCGGCAGCCACTGATAAAATTCATTACTTGTTAAAATTATTATTATTTTTTAAATTAAACATTGTCAAATTCTAAGGGAATATTTCATTGTTTCGATGACAATCGAAGATTTTATATACACACAATTAAATACGTAATGTCCCACCAAGCATTTCGGAATGTCTGAGTGTTGTGGAGGACAGGGCCTTTCGCCTGTGATACGGGTGTGAGGAGAAGTATCACCTTAGTGTTGTGTAATAATCGCGGGAACGTACAACGATGAAGGTCGGTAGCAGTCAAATCACGAGCACGTGAACGGCTGAGAAGCTTGCTACAATTCCACGTGGAGTGTCGCTTACAAGTCGCAGAGTTGAGCTCCTTACAGCAGGGGGTGGGGGGGGTGGTGTTGGACTTGTGAAGTGAAGACTACAGAGTACTCTCCATGTGCCCCATCCAAGGGCTTTACTAAACAGCTGCGAACGTAAGTATGTACTCCATCGTCATTGCTAATCGCGTTTTACCTACGAATCACGTGTAGGACTTCCGAGAAGAGGGCTGAGGTACCTAATTGATTTACCATTCGGCGAACAACGTTGTGAAGACGAAGCCAGATGCCTCACTGTAACAACGCAGGCGGCGACCTCCAAAATGATATTACCGCCGACTTTCAAAGCGGATCGGTTAAATTCCCGACGAAACTGAAACTGGAGAGCACGCAAGAGTTGTTGTATTAGACTTCAAGACGCCTGAAAGGCGACGCGAACTTCAAGTGGGCTTCCTCTTTACGAATCACGGCAGAATAAACTCGTGGTACTGTAGAGAATGAAGATAAATCAAAAGTAGAACTCTAAACGTAGACGTACGAAACATTAGAGAATTATTATGGAAGGGGCAGGGCAATCACATAACAAGTTTGAAGTGAATCTTATAGTTAATGTATGGGGGCTCCCTAGTAAAATGTATTTTAAGTAAGTGTGCGCGTCTACGCGCGTATCTCAGTAAATAAATCTCCTCGGAACACGACTTTTTCCAGGAAAGGTAAAATATAATTTTCTACAGCCCGCCATTTAAATTTTATGCTTTTAAATATATTTAAAGAGAAAACAATCGCGAAAATAGTTAAAAATACCACATTTAAGGCTTTCCTGACCAGTTTTTTTTCCTTCAAGTGAGGAGTAAATTTCAAATAAGGAACTGTACTTTTCTTTATTGGTAGAGACCTGCAAAATTCGCGTTATCTTTCGATTACAGGCTAAGTTTCACTGCCTTGTAAATACATGAGCACAGTCAGTGGATTCATTGGCCGCTAACATTTCAGTGGAGTCACCTGCTGGTTTCACTTCGTTAAAGAAGATTGGCCACTCCGCCATTGAAGGTACATTATGGGCTCAAGATTCCTGCATCAGACATACTGCCAGCCTGTGGTACAAGTCGGTCAAATGCACAGTAACTTGGAGTTCAGACTGCCGACAAATAATAACGCGAATTTATTGGCTTTCATCACGTTTAATAAAGGCTATTCCCGGTTACTTCGCGCTTTTCAGAAGCCCTGCTGAAGTTCTACTTCCAGGATATTCATCCGCCTTATGTAAATAAAGCTTAACCAAGAATAAAAATTGACAGGAAAGGGACAGCGCACCGCATTCGTGCGCACTCAGCGTAATACTGCGTAAGACCTATTTCTTACTGTGCATTGCCAACACATCAATTCTCTGCCTGTTTTTATATATTTTAATTATATAGAATATATTATAGTTTATAAATAAAATATAAGTGAAAATTTTATTTAACCAAAAATAAGGTACTTTTACGTTAACATAAGAATAAAACGCATGTCATACACGACATCTATAGGAAACTACCAAACACATTATACCGGAAGTAATTTTCCGAAGGTTTGATTTATAACATGTGAATAAACCGGGAATGGACTATAATATGCTACTGGTACAAATATATTTTGCGAGAAATTCAGCTTCCTAGACATGCATATGTAAGTCTTGAGAAGGCGTCCTAATGCTTCCTTATTGCAAAGGATGTTGGACCCCAAAAAATTCATCCTTTTTATTTGTACCAAATATTGCTTACCTTGTACGCATTGTATGTCACGATATTTTATTCTGATTAAGAAACCTTGCACATTATATTTATTTTAATAATTTGATGTCAAATACAAAATTCTTCTTTTTCGTTGCAGTCATTATAAAAAATACAACTAAGTTGTACAGATGAAATAATTTACAAATTAATCGAATTCTGTGTGCTACCGTGTAACACATATGTAAATCACCAAATATGAAACCATATATATATATGAAAAAAAAAAGACATATAAAGATTTTTTGCATGTTTTGACGATTTTTTTAAAAATATATGAACAGTTATTTGGTGATTATATATTTGTCAAGCAGTAACACGTGGCATTAGTTTATGTTGTACATTTTTACATCTGTACAACTTATTTGGTTTTTGTTATTATTGCTGCAAAAAAACAGAAAAATTTTGTTTTCGACAGAAAATTATTTAAAAAAAAGAAGTATAAAAAAATTTTATATGAGGAAAATGTCTTCACATACAATGCGTACGAGTTGAACGATGTTTGGTACAATTATAAAACAATGAATTTTTTGGTTTCCAAAACCGTTAAGTTTGATGAACTACTGCATCCTCAGATATGTGGAAGACGAGAAATACACTTGAGGAGGGGGTAAAATGTAAGGTCGATTTTATGACCCACGGACATTTTAACGATTGCAGTGAGACGTTAAGTTAGTTGGATTAAAATTCTGCAATGCTAATTTATGTCAATCAAATTTCTTTACGGTTATGTGCTTATTTTAAGTTCTGAGAGAGCATAAGGTCAAATTACGTACAATGTAAAACTGTCACGATAAGAATTTCAGGCCGAATAGCGGATGGGGTTGAATTTAAGTATGAATTAATGGTTTAAAAACCGCTCTAACGTCAGTGTTTTTTGCGAAGTAAGTGATGGCATTAGTGATGGAATTTTTCTCTTGGGGTTCGACCCCATTGAAGGGCAGTGTCGTCGTCAAGATGTCAACGTTATGAGGGGAATAGAGGAATTTACTCAGACTTTGAAGTGGAACAAGGCTTTGCATCGTCTACTATGGCGCCGCCGTTTGTCGCAAGTGTCCTGATAGCCGATGAAGGTGAAACGAGGTGAGTATGGAGAAGCGCCGGAATGTAAGGGCAGGGAGATCCCAGAGAAAACTCATTAACCAGCGACATCGCCCGGTCAAGATTCCCTCGTCGGTAATCGAATCCAATTTGCATTGGTGGGAAGCGGGCGCTCTAGCCGTTAAGCCACCGCAGCCCCAAATAAATGAAAAGAAAAAAATTCCACACACCCCATGGCACTGATGTTTTTGTTACAAAAAATAAACCAGAGTAATGCTTCGAGGATATTATTCACAAATGAGATGCCGAAAATTTATTTTGGATTTTTTCCCCTGTTTTCGTCTTAAACCATGCTGTGGGTTTTTTTTGCGTCATACGACGAAGCTCTCTAATTGCGTAAGAAAAGAGACATTTAATTCAATCAGAAAGGCCATAATTTGATCTGACGTGGAAAAGAAAACAAAGAGGCACTTTTTTTTCTTATCTCATTATCATTTCCAAAAAAATACTGTTTACGTTATTATAGTACCTCCAATATGCAATTAAATTCTACAAATATTTTTTTTTCTGTTTTACGTACTTTCATTGTGTCTGAATAGTTAATATTTCAAATTGCAATCATTTTGTTTGCATACTCTGGTACCTGTAACGTACGGCATCCTACAACAAAATTTATGTCTGACATAAGGAAAATAATCTCGAAAAAACTCGTCTCATTTACATCGGACTACAAACATTGAACCAAGCACGCAAGCCTAATTCCACTGAAGAGCCAAAAAAACTGGTAAGCCTACCTAATATCGTGTAGGGCCCCCACGAGCACGCAGAAGTACCGCAAAACGGCGTGGCATGGACTCGACTAATGTCTGGAGGTATGCATGAGGCAATTCACACCATGAATCCTGCAGGGCAGTCCACAAATCCATAGAAGTGCGAGGCGGTGGAAATTTCTTCTGAACAGCACGTTGCAAGGCATCCCAAATGTGCTCAATAATGTTCATATCTGGTGATTTAGGTGGCCAATGGAAGTGTCTAAATTCAGAAGAGTGTTCCTGGAGCCGTTCGGTAGCAACTCTCGACGTGTGGGGTGTCGCATTGTCCTGCTGGAATTGTCCACGTCCGTCGGAATGCACAATGGACGTAAATGGGTGCAGGTGATCGGACAGGATGCTTACGTATCTGTCACCTATCAGAGTCGTATCTAGACGTATCAGGGGTCCCATTTCACGCCAACTGCACACGCCCTATACCATGACAGAGCCTCAACCAGCTTGAACAGTCCCGTGTTGACATGTAGGGTCCATGGATTCATGAGGATGTCCCCATACCCGTACACGTCCACCCACCCGATAAAATTGGAAACGAGACTCGTCAAACCAGGCAACGTGTTTCCAGTCATCGAAAGTCCAATAGCGGTGTTGGCGGGCCCAGGCGAGGCATAAAGCTTTGTGTCGTGCAGTCAAAAACGGTACACGAGTGGGCCTTCGGCTCCGAAAGCCCATATTAATGACGGTCCGTTGAATAGTTCGCAAGCTGGCACTTATTGATGCCCCAGCATTGAAATCTGCGCCAATTTGAGAAAGGGTTGCACGTCTGTCACGTTTAATGATTCTTGTCAGTCGTCGTTTGTCCCGTTCGTTCACGATCTTGTTCCGGCCGCAGCGATGTCGGAGATTTGATATTTTACCGGATTCCCCATATTCACGGTACACTCGTGAAAAGGTCGTACGCGAAAATCCAAATTGTATCGCTACCTCGGAGATGCTATGTCCCATCTCTCGAGCGCCGACTATAACACCACGTTCAAACTCACTTAAATCTTGATAACCTGCCATTGTAGCAGCAGTAACCGATCTAGCAACTTTTCCAGACGATTGTTGTCTTATATAGCCGCTGCCGAACGCATCGCGTTACTCTGATTAATTCTATACCTCTGTTATTTGCATACGCACGCCTATACCATATTTTTTCTTTTTTTGCCTATCCAGTGTATGCGCCTCTTTAAAACAGGAAACACGTGCTGCACTGAGAGAACAGCATTATAAAACTTCCCTTTTAAAGATATCACCTATAATTTCCCGGTAAAACTAATTTTTGCTCTGCTTCCTTGGAACGTGGCATAAAAGGGATTTTCCTATTGTAATTTTTTTTTTTTTTTTTTTTTTT
>NQII01001180.1:311450-323675 GCA_002778355.1 Clitarchus hookeri | reverse complement strand
CCACGCCGACAAGCTCTCGTTCGGAAGGAAAATAATGAAGAGAGCATTGAACAACACACTGGTCGCCTGCTCTCGACCGCCATATCTGCGTTCGGCGGCGATGTTGCGTGCCTAGTTTACAGATGTAGTCTATTCGCGGTTTGTTCGCACTTTTTGAATCAGAACTTTGAAAAAAAACCACCCTAATGTTTGACGCGCTTGGTTATATGCCGTGTTTCACAAGGATTCTATACTTCTGTTAACATAAGAGGATATTTTTTTTTGTTAAATTAAATTTTCCTTGTATCTTATCTATAAATTAAAATATTTTATTTATAATGAATAAAAATAAAAACCGTGAGAAAACAACAACTCGTAAAATTTATATTTTCTATAATCGTTCATTGTCAGTAATTACTCTGAATCCGGCATTATAACACGAATACGAACAATTTCTGCAAAAGGTGTAAAGCCGAGGTTAAGATCACCCCAAATCTCTCCACTTACCTCCCTTTGCCTTTTGCCATGGCATGCAACACTCACTTCAGTGGCAAAATGTGTTTTTTCCTTGTAACTAGTGATATAATTCAGTAATACATCAATGGGAATTTGCAGTAATTCTCTCAACGANAATGTGTTTTTTCCTTGTAACTAGTGATATAATTCAGTAATACATCAATGGGAATTTGCAGTAATTCTCTCAACGATACCGCGATAGTGTAGTAACCAGACTATTTTCTTTCCACCGAGACGAACTGCGTTCGATTCCCGTCGTGGTCATTCGGATTTTNATAGTGTAGTAACCAGACTATTTTCTTTCCACCGAGACGAACTGCGTTCGATTCCCGTCGTGGTCATTCGGATTTTTCGCATGTGGAAAACATGGCGGACGTTGCCTTTGGCCGGCGACTTTTCTTCGGGGCGCTCCCTTTTTTCCCCAACCTTTACAATCCACCACTGCTACATCTTCTCATTTCGCCCTCAACGGCGCTCAAGAACTCGACCGGAGCCAACCAAATCCTCTCTACTCAAGTCCAAACGTTGTTAAATATCATCAATTTTGAACTATCGCTGTTTGATGTACACACCCCACTGTTTGTTCAGATCTGCAAATGTTTAAAGTTATTTGCTTAATNTTTGAACTATCGCTGTTTGATGTACACACCCCACTGTTTGTTCAGATCTGCAAATGTTTAAAGTTATTTGCTTAATGCACAGTGATGGTAGAGTTGACGCCACCCGAGCCAGCTACAACTGGCATGAAAGATGACTTTCAACAAGTCAGGCGTACAGACAGCCACGCATGATTGGTGCAGTGTCGAGATTGTTATGAGCTTGTGTTGTTGACATATGTAACGATTTGGTTTGCCGGGTATGACGCTTAACCCTGGTAGAGGAATTTTTGGAATTGTGTTTTTCTCTAATAACTCATAATTCTCAGGAAAATTACCATTAATATTAACTAATCTGATGTATGATTAAGGTTACCCGAATTTCGCGAAAAGATTTCCGTGCATGTTAGACTTCAACAATCTGCGGACTTATCAGCAGTTTTATTTTGCTGATTGGCCAGGTTGTCTTTATGACAAAACATTTTCTTACTCGACCGGCTAATCACAATTAGGTTACTCCGACTCAGTACGTCTCCAACCTCGGAGGTTGATCTGAGCTAAAGTGCTATGAAATATAACCAGTCGGGAAATCTTTTCGCGAAGATCGGTGTCCCTATATATAATACATTATTTGCTGGGATACGCTTGCTGTATCTGAAGAGTAAGTAATAAAACTGCTGCTGTAACCAAGGCTCATGCTACTGAACATTTTTCAAATACGTAAAAAAATTCCGAACTTGGCTATGAAATAAGGATTTTTCGTAAACTACTTGGAAATACTGGTTGTGTGGAAATCTTGGGACATGTACTGCAGTTGGTTTGTTTAAAGCGAAGAAAGTAATAAAATCGGTAAATCTGTTTGAGAAAATAGGTTCTATGCATTTCACTTTAGGCTATCACAGCCTCACTTCCTATTGCGCTTTGTTTCAACGTGTGTTTAGTTTCCCCATATATTTTCAAAGCTTATAATTTATAAACGTGACCTTTCGTATTCATTCAACATTCCGTCAGATTTTAAAGTAAGTAAAGTGGAGCCCAACATTCCGACGTTACTGAACGCTGTGATTGAAGAGGACCCATGGGCTGTGAACATTTGCAGTGACAACGAACATTTTAATGGAATTATAATATATAACCTTTAAATGAAACGGAACTGTGTATCACCACAACTGTGTCTACCGGGCAGATAAAAATCCCCACATTTTGGTAGGGCAATCAATTAATCTTTCTGGGTCAAGAGTGTGGTGCAGTATGCCTGCCAGGCGACGACTTGAGGGGCCATTCTTCTCTGAGGGAACAGCGACAGGTGAAAGTTAATAATACAGTGAAATCACTTATAACCCACTCAGCCATTAGGCCTTCCGGGTCTTCTTTTTTACTACCATATTATCTTATTTCGTTTTAATTTTCTCCAAATATTAGATATTTACTATCTTTACTTTGTTTTAAAAACATATCACACTGCCAAGGCAAGGCTTAAACTTTTACATTTAAAAATTCATATTTGAAATATTGACTACTCAACACGTTAAAATACTTATATTGTTTTGATAAGCATCATATAATTATTAAAATTATTCAGAAATAAAATATTTTAAATGCTTGAGAATGTCCAACAAGGTGAAAGTTACCGTACCATGTTGCAGAATAACGATGTTCCAGCTGTTTGCCAACTACGCCCAGGTGGCATTGATTCTCCAGCAGGACGGTGCACCGCCACACTACCGCCGAGACATACGGTCGCTTCTTGATTAAACACTTGTCAGGGATAAGCGTCGAGTGTCCTCCCAGATCTGCGTATTTAACGCCGCTAGATTCTCATCTGCAGGGAACACTGAAGAAGACTGCGTGTGCCACAAAGACATGGACACTGGATGTCATGAAGAGACGTGATTGTGACGGCCTGTGAATCCATACTTATGGAAACCGTAGCTACTGTTTTCCGTTCTCTTCTGCAGCGTTGCAGATGATGTCTTGCTGCTGATGGTGGACATTTTGAACATTTGTAAGTGTTCCTAACATTCGCACACACCAACCGTCATTACATCATCAAATTCACGCCGTCCCGTTAGATTGCATTCAATACTTTGTTAAACAGCTCCTATCTGCTTACTAGCTATTGCGTGTTTCGCCATGAAAATGTAGTGTTTATTATGACATCTTCTTCAGGAAATTACAAGATCTACAGCTCATAAATATCAAGTTATCAGCACGGATATGTTTACCCCTGATTACAGCAATATAATCACAGCCAGATATCCAGTCAAGCACAACGTACTCTTATCAACTTCCAGCCCAACGCATCGTTCAGCTCACATCACATTTCATCAATGTTATACAGCTTTTCATGATTTTCACGTAATACAAGATAATAACTTGAGCCATTATGCTATTTTACCCTACTTTCCGAAAGGAATATAAGCTGCAAATTACATTCTTGTCTTAATGCATCTCCATATATCTAAATTTTGGAAGATAGCACAACCTTAAAAAATAATGATGTTATTAAAATATCGGTAACCCCTCAACCGATTTCCACCCTCGTTTCCACCAAATTGGAAGTAACGTGGTACTATGCTAACTCAATATAAATATGTATGTTAGAAATATTTTAGACCCATGCTTTCGAAATGGTAGTTCATCAAACATTTTATATTCAAGTGTAATACCGACAGAACTATAACTGCAATAATTAACAACTTATGAAAATAATTTTGGGAAATTTGCCACGTGATAATAGAAAAATGGTACACACCTGGGGAAATATTTAACCGATGCCAGTCAAATTTGGCTTAGAGTTAGTGCTAGGCCACTCCAACTTTTAAATTGGTGGCAACAGAAATATTTACCTTGTTATGTCGTGTATTCCAAACAATCATCTGAATTAGTTTTACTAAACTTTTGTACGCTGGCAGTGCCAAGATGGCCATGTATCAGATGACCGAAAGTTATCAGATCTACCTACATTAGTAACCCCTCAGATGACCATTAAATTAATTTATTTGTAGCTTTTTGTCTGCCGTTTCGTAAGACAGCGACATCTGTAGCCTTGAGCATTTGAATGTTGTTTTTCGTAAAATAAAGAAATTAAGCCCAGAAAAATAACATACCAATATTACTATAAATATCGGTAACTACTAGATTACTGGTTTTTTTTTTTTGTGACATGCATTCTTAATTCGGACTCGTTACTATCGATAGCGTTCGTTTTTCTGCCCGTGATGTCGCGGCCTAATATATGTTGGTTATTAATTCCGTGCTACTCTCTCTCTACATTTCAGCGTTTGCCGGTGGAGTAGTTATTTACAGAGTGAATTAAACTGCTGAAGGACGGACACACAGCTTTCATCTGCTCAAAAGGAAGGGAAGACCTCGATAGCCGGATTTCCAGCTATCACATAGCCCCCCACAGTTCCTGGCATGTTTGTCTTGGATCGTCGCTTCCTTGGGTAAATCCTTTCCCGGGGCAAAAGACTCGGATTTCTAGTCCGGGAGGCGGCTTGGACATCTCGAGGTCGTCCGGCACTGCTTCCTCTCCTCAGTGGGGCGTATAGGCCGTTCACGGTGTATTAAACCCTTCTTTTTAATCAACCTTTGAAAAAAATACTACCCTTTACTGCATAGATTCGACCGTGCACACTGACACGCAGGTTCAAAGTTAAGTTGGCAGCAAATAAAGTAAAATAGTTCAAAGTCTTAATGTTTTACTGTGAGTGTGATGTTTAAATTTATAATAAATCCGGTGTGTCATTTTTCGCTTTATTACTCACTATATAGTCAATTAGCGGTTTCTTCACACTTTTGAATCAAACCTTTGAAAAATCACACCAATTATGACGTGTTTGGTTGTTTCCTAAATACCGCACGTAATTGTGTTATCCTAAAAGTGCGTTATTTTTGGTTAAATTGAAATTTTATTCATATTTTTGTTGTAAATTATAATATTTCATTTCTAATTAATAGAATTAAAACAGTGAGAAAATATGTGTGTTGGTAATGCGTCGTAATAAATAGTCGTTATGCAAAATGTTATTACACTGCGTGCGCACGAATGCTGTGCGTTGTCTCTTTGGCGTAATTTTTTAGACTCGGATAAGCTTTGTTTGCACGAGGCGGAGGAATATCCTGGAAGTAGAACTTTAGCATGGGCTTCAGAAAATTGTGAAGTAATCCTGAACGGACAATAGCACNTTGCGGTGCGTTGTCTCTTTGGCGTAATTTTTTAGACTCGGATAAGCTTTGTTTGCTTGAGGTGGAGGAATATCCTGGAAGTAGAACTTTAGCATGGGCTTCAGAAAATTGTGAAGTAATCCTGAACGGACAATAGCACGAAATGTCATGTTGGTAACACGTTTAGGTTCCCAACAATTTCACGTTTCCACTCGGACGATGCATGAATGAAATTATTACGCCTACGCGAGTGTAAATTTTGCATATAGAAGAAGGAAACAGAGTTAGAAAAGTTCTATCTCAAGCAGTGCTTTCTTAAGTTCTCAAATAACCGTGAACAGCCTATGAAACAGTACAACAAAATAACCCCATCTTACTGAATTATTTTACTGAAGTAGATTATACTGTACTGCCAACGTTATAAAACCGAGGAAAACTATAAATGTTTACTTTGTTATGTTGGCAGACAATGCGTAATAAATCGCCTTGCTGAATCTTTTTTAATTATTTGTCTAAGACTGGCTTACATTTTCTGGGCAATATTACTGATGGCGCCGGTTATNTTGCTGAATCTTTTTTAATTATTTGTCTAAGACTGGCTTACATTTTCTGGGCAATATTACTGATGGCGCCGGTTATTCGCAGTTATTTCACACCATAAATGCATTCGAAAGAACAATTATCATAATAATGGAGATTAAACACAAATTTCATAAACAGTTCCACGGGAATATTCATGAATATACACATGGTACGAAATTACATTTGTGAAACCCTCGTAAACAAATAATATTCTTCTACCGTCAGAATGAAAATATTTAAACCAAGCACATGTTTCTACAACATCAAAAGATAAAATTTACGTAATTGTTTCTTGTATGTTAACGCGATGCCCAGGTAGTAAATATTCTATTTAAAAAGGCAACTTTTTTTTATGGCGAAGTTGTAAGATTGTAGAACCCGACTTCGGGTATCTTATGTAAGAAGTCGTTTCATTTGTTCTAGTTTACAGCGTGCGAACTAGCGTTACCACTGGTTCCACAATACAGTGACACGTTGCGATGCGATGTGTGCCAACGAGATGGACCNAACTGTTATACCAACTTTCACAATTGTGCGGTGATATTTCGGCAACGCACGCCGTCTGAGATTGTGCTCCTATCTATTTCAAGTAAGATAATTACATTTTTAGACCTCACGAATTGAACAAAAGAGACGTAAAAAAAAACTTATACAGCATTTTTTTAAGTGGGTAGGAAATAAACAAGGCCGTATGAACGCGATGTGCAATGAAAACTACGCATTAGCACACAGCGACTACGAGAGACATATAAGACGAACGGAAACATATTTTGATGTTAATAGACTATTTTTATGACTTCTCCCATATGTAGGCCTATAGGAAGCCGTGTCTTCTATTTTGCACATCAATGCAGCAACAATGGAAATGCAGAGACGTGGGCGTGAACGCGCATGTCGTCTTTAAAATGTAAACAAATAGCTGTTCGTACTTTCCACGTAAACCAACGATTGTTTTTCTTCTTCTCCGTCACAGCCGATCGCAACGCCAGAACTTCGCGCAACGCACTTGCAGCCGACACACCGCGACAGAATGTTGCTTCGTCCTGATTGGCTACAGCCCGTCGCAACGCATCGCTGTATTGAGGAACCAGCTTAAGGCGTCCGTCTACCTGGCGCGCGAATGGGGTTGCAGAGTGTTTGTAATACACGTTTTCAAAACAAACTACGTATTTCACCTGTGCACAATTAATATGCAAGTGGGCGGAATGCAGCTTTCATCACAACACGCTTATTGCAATCACTATTTTGAAGCTCTTCGACATGGCCAAATCGACATTTTCGGACTCGTAGATAAGTGTGAATTCCTGCGAAATCAGTACAGAGCTCTGCATTGAACCTTGCCACACACTTCCCTATAGTAAAATGATATGTTCACCGCATAAAGCCCCACAGGTACACGCAGAACGACGAGAACACTGCACGCCGGTTTAGAGCCTTGCGCTTAGCGGCGATGGCGCACTTGATGCGCGTTGCATTGTCGCCCCTAACGCTCCCTCGCTTCACGGCCTCAAACGCCGAAAATAGCCCGAGGTAGTCTGAACGCGTAAGCTAAATTACATAAACACTTACACGCCGAAGTTAAATTTATCTTCGAAGCGATTAAGGTGAAGTCCTAGGAGTGCACCCCATCGTGAAATAATAAACTTGAATATCGATCATTTTCCTGCTTCAATAAATATGCAATGCCAAATGCCATTCATTTGCGTATGTCAAATTAAAAAATTAATTGAAAAAATACACAAAAACCGTTTGCAATAACAAAAACAAATATTTACACTGTAACTTATGATAAAATGGGTAGCATAAATAAAACAACGTTTCTTACTTCACACCTCCACTGATTTTATTTATCAAATTTTTTTTTGGAGGAAGTGCTAACCTTATGAAACAAAATATGCTCTGAAATTTCCTACATTGTGATGCAATTGTAATATTAAAACCGAGACAAATTACTGTACACAAAATCAACACGCCAAAGATATAGCGCAAAATTTACACACACACACACACACACCCACACACACACACACCTAGTGGAATTGGACATCCTCTATAAACGAAAGGGGGTAAAACTGTTCCAAATCAGACTGCTCCAATTGGATGAGTAAAATTCGGCTTATCATTTAAGTGGCTGCCATTCACTGACCAAACAGTGGTTTCTACTGACTGCTAGTTAATTGCACTGGCAGTAAAACCTCAGTTGGATTCCACTGGTTTGCCAGTGCGTAACAGCTCATTCACTGATGTAAGGTTTATTCTACTCAGATTGGAAATCTCAATGCTTTTAGTATCGCATGTGTGCCGGATTTTTTTCTACGTTAAAATAACAAAATAATTGCAATAATCATAAATCAAATATAAAATAACTGCGTAAATAAATAAAATCTTTCACTTTTATTATTTATATTGCTTAAAATTTTAATTAAAAAGAGACCTTATTAGAAGACTGCACATCTAGCGACGGAAATTTTTCCCTGTGCCAAACTCTCCAAGAGGAATACTCGTTTTGTTAACCTTCACTCAAGATTCAGTGAAATAATTGCACTGATCCCGACCCAGAGGGCGGATTTCGTGCAATCGCACACAAATCAGCTATGCAGGACTGCGAACTCTGTCGGGTGTGAAGGACGCCCGACGTCGCCTGTCTCTGACAAGTTGTCCCCGGCGAAGTGCGAGAAGGTCTTTCAGGTCGATAGCCGGCTCTCAGCCTAATTAGCTCTCCCGTCCGACGACAGAGTCTGCGGGTCGCTGTGGGCCCAGGCTGTGTTTGGAAAATTGGGGGGCAGGGGAGGTGTATCTCGTTTCCACGGAGACAACCGCCCTTCCCGGCGAAAACAAAACAAAAATCCCTTCACCACACACCAAACTCATTTATCCTTCATCCCGGTTTTCCTTGCCCCCCTCCCCAGGAAAATATTGTACAGATTTGGAAGGAGCGCCTAAACAGGGAAAGTCCATTAGACTTTAATGTATTTCCCGCTGACTTGACCCCGCGGGACGTGTTTATATCGGGAGGAGGGAGGGGGCATTTACTGCTTAACCGTCACAGCCGAGGTCTTCCTGAAGGGTCAGGCCATCAGCTGAAGTGGTTCCTGAGGTATGTGTCAACGTTTAATATATCCCCTGGACTTGCTCCAACTTCCCCTACATAGCCTCCAGTGCACTGTGCTATATGGGTCAATGATGTTCAAAAATTAAAGTTTACTAAATAAACTATATTAACTTTGTACAAAAATGACTTTAACTGCGTATAATTAGTCATCGTGGAATTACCTGATACTTAATACATGTCAAATATTCAATAAACTTTAAAAAAAATTAGAAATAGAAATTATTTTGTTATTTGCTTTCATCCTCCGTTGACTACATAGAGCATATCCACAAAAAATATATTTATAGATACCAGCACTAATCTGTATATACAAGTACTTCAAAGGTTTGATGAAATAAGGTATTTACAAGTTCGGAATTTTAAAAAGTTATAGTTTTAAAAACAATTAATTTTTATTTGAAATGCTTTAAATAAGTTATCACAATGCCATATTAACAAGATTTAATAATAGTATTACTTGCAAACTTCAGTACACCGCAAGCTCACATTATTTATAATAATTCTGTAACATTTATTCAAGAAACTTTTTTTTTTTTTGTTTTTAATAAATTCAAGCAAACTGTTCTGTGCTAGATACAAGTCGATAATTTTTCTTTCGGTCAATATTCCTAAAATAAAAGAAAATTTATTTCTTTTAATTTTAGCGATACACTTTTCCACTTGCGATATTTTATTAAAAAGTAGAAAACTACTATTGTGTTTTTATTTTATTTATTTTATACGTGAATTTACATATATTCGGGAAGATATTTCGATTCTTGTATCACGTGATATTAATGTATGATGGGAACACTAATTTGAGAAAAAAATGNTATTCGGGAAGATATTTCGATTCTTGTATCACGTGATATTAATGTATGATGGGAACACTAATTTGAGAAAAAAATGTGGATCAATTTGTAATTTTACCCCAGAGTCCTGTTGGCTAGGAAATATTTCACGACCACGTATACATTAACATATATATAACATGTACCTGAAGTCTACAGAGTACGGAGTTATTCATAATTAACTAGGACGTAGAGTGGACTAAAATTACTCTATTTCATACACAACCCAAGCCGGGAAACGTTCTTGTTCGCTGTCAGATTGTGTCGCAAATGCAACTGTCACAAGCGATAGTGCAGGTTTTTTTTTTTTTTAGTTTCTTGGTTGTAGTGTGGGAGAACAGCGTTATAGACAGAGCAAAGCTATAGATTTTTACACCGCAGACATTTAGGATATTTGTGACCTTATCGTTGGAAGTGCATTTGTGTCCAGCGATAAAGGAGCACTGCCTTCAGACGCATTTACGTACAGGTGCAAGCAGCGGGTATTTCACCACCACAGAGTGTTTGTATCCCGTCAGGCAGGTAAAGACTGATCACTGTAAAGTGAGCACTTTATTCACCTCTGAAAAAAAATCACCGTCAATAACTACGTGTATGCTACAGTACAAAATTACATCCAGTTTGCCCAGTCATGTTAGCAGGGAATTGACAGTTCGAGAACTCGACGTTTTATTGCGAGTGTAATGTGAAAATTTATGTCAACCGAAGTCGGTGTTCGTTGTTGTTCATATACATAAGAACACGTATTTCGCATACAATCAACACGTTCACTTTCATTGAAAAAAAACGCCACGTTTTCGTTTATATTACGCGTGAATTAAATTAAGAAGGCCCATGACAATGCTAATTTAATATATAGCGGAAGGATAAAAAGTGAGAATAAATGTAGATCTTATGGGTAGGCTTTCAAAAGTGCTCAATTAAACGTGGTCATTCTATACCTAACTGTCGCACGTTTACTGACATCTACCGGGACAACGCGAAACATATATCTTTGTGTGTTGTAGGCGCTGGTGTTTGCAATATATGCAACCTGTATGACTGTAGCATACTGCCGGTTGCTTATACGCAGGCAGTGAGCGCCGGATTTTTACACACTGATGAGAAACTAACGTATTTTCCGAACATAGGTTTATGAGTATATACTTATTTATAACCCCTCTACAACCCGAAGAGTTTCAACAGTAGATCAGAAATCCTCTAGTATATAGACACCTGTATTTACTGTAAAGTCACAGTAAATATAATCTTAATGGTTAGTGTAAAATTTACCAAACAAGTGGTGATAGTTGCCCATCTGTTCTTGTAGTATTTGTTTGTAGTTAGTTCAGTACATAACGTTTAGAAATTGCGTTTTTCTTTTCGTTCTACTTAACCTTTTTACCAGGTCACTTTCCTATCGATTCTCCATACACACAGTTGGCTGACACTTATTCAATCAGTGAAATTGTTTCACTGAAACAAACAGTGAGATTCCGCCGATTCTAGGTGGAACCATTTTCACTGATTTCGAGTATTTGAATTTCACTGCGCATCAGCGGTTTTCCACCGATTCGGACTTAGAGTGCAGACTGCAGATACAAGTCACTTCCGGTGTTTTGCCACCGTGAATATTTCACCTTTGGCGCCACGCAAATACGAGACTGAAACGAGAGAAGTGTGTAACGTTTCACATTCACTCTAATCGTTACGTTCGTGTCTGGTTCGCCGAGTCTTTGGATTGCGCACTCGCCCGCTGAACGCCTTCAGAAAGGACATGTGCTCCGGGTACAGGGGGAAGAGTTGGCCTTTAATGGCCTCCGGCGTGGTCCAGACATGGGTTGAGGAGAAAAGGAAGGTGAGGTAGGTGAATATCTGGGGACCCACGGGAATACGTCCCCCGCCAGTGACCACCATTCTACGCCACCACGCCGCCTCCCAAACAGCTACGGGCCCTCTTTTGTTCGCGCGTGCGCACTCTACAGCGGCCCCCTTAAAAAAACCCCTCCCCCACGTGTTCCTCTTCGGCCCTTATCCCCCATTTGAATACACTGAGGGCCCTTCCCGTGGAATATGTTAGACGGGGAAGGGAGGAGGAAGGGAAGTTTATTCATCGCTTTTTGCGCCCGCGTGCCAGCGCCCGCTCTGGGCCGTCCACAATGACGACCGCTTTTGCCGCTCGGGATCTTCAAGTAGACTGCACAAGAACGTCCTCTTTCCCCTCCGCCGGCCTTCACCACACTCCGGGTACTTTCCAGCAGACCCCGTCCGACCCACCTCTTTTTATGCGCTTATTGGTATTAATGTATTCCATCTCTGGAGCCATCTCTGGGCGTGTTTTTCCATTCAGAGCGGGCCGCTAACGCGCCGCGTTTGACGGCCTTTCCATCCCCCTGTCCCCCCTCACAATCTTCCATACCTTGCCGTCATCGCCCTCTTCCCAACCTCCCTCCCCCCCCCC
>NQII01001180.1:282332-311431 GCA_002778355.1 Clitarchus hookeri | reverse complement strand
GCTGGAACTCGCCATCTAGGCCAGGGCTTCCTCGGACGACCGACAAGAATGACGTAACTGCCTATTCGCAGCTGCATTTGCTTGGAGTCACTGCTCTTCTCGTTGTATAATCAGTTTACTGTTATTTCACACTTTTCTGAAGCCCTGCTAAAGTTCTACTTCCAGGATATTCATCCGCCTCGTGCAAACTAAGCTTAACTAAGTCTAGAAAATTGCACCAAAGGACAACTTACCGAATTCGTGCGCACTCAGTTGTAATAATATGTTGCATGAGAACTATTTCTTGCTAGGCGCTACCAACATGCATGTTTTCTCACTGTTTTAATTCGCATTTATTATATGTGACATATCGTAATTTATAAATATAATATAGGTAAAATTTCAATTTAACAAAATATAAGATACCTTTACATTAAAAAAGTTATAAAAGGCTAGTGATACATGGCATATTTAGGAAAGAACTGAACACGTCATGAATGGCGTGACATATTGCCTGTTTTACTAGGCAACTCGGAAATCACCTACTCGAACGCTAGACGTCTTCTGTTAGTTCTGAGTTCTGTTGCGTGACTGCCAGCTCGCAGCTGTGTTTCCGCTTTGTTTTAGAGCAGCTGGTGACGTCACTTCGTACTTCGCCTGCACTCTATTCTTCGCCATTCCTGAGAGTCGTTCATCTGCTCGTAGACTGCTCCTTCTGTCAGAATACGTTTGCATGTTTAACTCGATTTGATAAAATAGAGTGAACATATAATTTGAAGTATTGTAATAATACCTTATTATTATCGAAAACCTGCTGGTATGATAAATATAATTAATCGCAATCTAGTTTTCCTACTATTTAAAAATACCGGGCATCTTGCTCAATTATTATTTCTCGCCTGCAAATGATTTTAATTTCATTCCAGAGAATTGTCAGCGATATATAATTTAAAGTAAAGCTCTAGTGATTACTCTGTTGGTGGAAAACAAATCAACAAGTTGTAAGTTGTAAGAGGGCCTTGCAGACCCTCGGTATGGGTAGTTTTCATTGATAGAAGCGTCGCCAATGAATTGTGTGTGATCCGAAGTAAAATTTCTTAGTGTTTTATCCATTCCACGTAATATCAGACTTTTCTTCATTAATCTTTCCGTCCTACAGGACTTCACATTTTCACCTCTCCCTTCCCCTCTCACCTTTCTAGCTATGCCTTGTTTGTTTTAGATCTCGTCTATCACGGGGCATGAGCCACTTTGCTTTGCCGCCAAACTGTTTTCATGCCGTATTTACATAGCACCCTTTTCTTATCGTGTAAAATGCATGGTCGTTTCCATGTTAATTTTTAACAACTGGGATACATTGACTGATTTTATAATTAGTCCATTTGCTGTTGGCTACTCCTAAACAAGCCAGTTTCTTCTCACTGTTGAATCGAAACAATATGTTCTGGAATTTCAACTACAAACAGGCGGTGTGCTATGTTTATAGCCATTATTTCGAATACGTTCTACATGTTTTTATATTTTTCAATATTATAAATGCTTTAGAAGGTGCTTTAAATCCCCTATCATATTCTCGTCTAAGATTATCATACGTTTGACTAGAAAAATGTTTCATCGCACTTTGAATTCAGTGATTTTAATTTTTGTTCCACCTTCATAAATTTCTAGAAATATTTCTTAAATACCTTAAATTGTCACAGTAAATAAGTCATAAAAAATTATGCATGCAATAAATCATTTCATTACTTAACGATAACGAGTCATAACAATTAATTATATTAATTTTGTTAGCAATGCATTTAAAACAGGTTCTTGCTAGCATCATTCTTGGATTTGTTAGGCATTGAGCAAACAGGATATCGTGCTGCAATAGTTTCTGAACATTGCTTGTTCTGTGCCTTGAAATCCGCTTTCAGCTTGCCTCGGCGCGTCGCGTCGGTATTCTGCGCAAGAAAATGACGAGCAGAAAGGCAAGACGGAGCAGCTACAGTCAGATCCTACCATCCTCAAATGGCACCCTAACCTGACCGATACTTCAAATATAATCAAAGTCATGTGCAAGTCTCCTATGGCAACGTTACAATTCATCACTCAAATAGTTAGTTTTGCAATGGAAGAAAAATTGCTAAATACAACATTGATTTTATTTATGAGAATAAAAAGATGCTATAAAAATATACTCCACAATTATGGTCTTCATGAATTTAATACAAATAACCACCAAACATACTTTGCATATGAAGTTATAATTTCTTGGCGGCTGTGCAAATACAAACAGCTGTGAGGTGGCAATACCAAATACAATGTCCTGCAGCATGGCCGTGAAGCGGCTTACGTTCGAGTGCGTATCGTTCCACGATTTAAAAATACTCAACATTAAAATTGGTGGTCTAGAAATGATTATCTGCCTGATCTACTCCTACGTATTTCCCTTTTTTATAAACACTTATCTGAGTACGAGAATGCCGTTTTCTTCCGCTGGTCATCTCCGTCCATAGCCTCGGCTGAAACTCTCCATGCTGCCTCGGCTGACCATCTGCCCTCGAAGAGCGGCTTTTCTCGGCTCTTTATAGTCGAAAACCTGACCAAAAAACCACGTTCAGAAATTCCCAATTTGGCAATAACGCCTTAAAAAATGTAAGTTGTCGAATCAGGAAGAGGAATTCACAAATGGCTCACGTGAACTCTACCACAACGCCGTGACGGTTCTGCAACACAGCCTACAAGTGGTGACGTCACATCATAGGCTGCACTGTGGTGCCAGACACGGAGTAGGGAGTCAAACTCAGAGGAGGCCGGAGCGATGCTGGATCGCCGACGGCTGGCGGACCCATTCCACCACTTCCAAGTAACGGGTCGATCACTGCCACCGTAGCTGTGTGAGTCAACGGAGCTGGTTCCATCTGCAGTTCAAAAAGTAGGAAAATATTTTCTACAGACGAAAACCTCCGCGGCAGGCAGGAGTCGAAAATCACGTTGATGTTCGGGTGAAAATCCGGTAAAACGGGGAGATCGAAAGACGCAGGGTGCCCCAGCCTTATTGGAAGTCATAATAATTTTACTACCCTCTTGATTCAATACGTTAGTATGCGATCTTGTATATGTATCAATGCTCGAAAAGAAAATTTTTGTAACGATAGGCTGTTCATGGTAAACTGTCCACCTTTGAAAGCCCTGATTATGATATACTTGCATGCACGTTGTGCATTATTATGCCTTATGTAATATTAACACTGCTATGGGCTCATCACAGTATTCGTGCGTTGGTCAAGAGAGACTGTGAAATCATTAGAAAAGTATATGTTTATCCAATATGCTAATTCTTCCACTTAAATAGATGCATTATAAAAACTAGAAAAAAAAACCAACCATTTAAATTTTTGTGCATTACATTCGACGTTAAGACATGTAATTACTTTCTCTTTATCGTTACCAACTTTACTGGGCGTATGCCACTCAATGTGTCCATTAAAATATATGCAGGCAAGACAGTGACTTTTTTTGTAAGGTTGATTTCAAAAGTGCTCACTTTATCGTGAACAACCTTTAAGCAACTGCATTCAAATAATACACGCTGATGAGAAACTGCACAGGATAAGGCAGAATGTTGCGGGCTGGGTCTCGGCTAGGTTTACCAAAGCTTCACCCACACGTTGGAATGGCACGGACGCCAAACAATTTTTTCCCCCCCTGCCGGCCGGGTGAAGCACTCGCGCTTGTCAGAACAATTTGCGCCCTCCAGTTCTCGTCCCGGGGTTCGAAATGCACGCCGTGAGAGGGGGGTGTAACGTTGCAAGGGAAGGTCGTCCAACCCACGGATCTCTTTGACAGCGGTGTTTGCCGCCGAGGGGGAGCGTTGGAGCTCGGTGCCCCTCCAAACCGCCGTGCCTACGCGAACACTCGTCCGTCTACGCAGCCACAGGCCGCGTCTGGTGCTCGCGACTCGAGTGGCGTCCCTGGGAAGGTTGAAGAGGAGGTAGGTAGGTGGGTGGTGGTGGGGACAATGCGTGTGTGTGTGTTCTCGCACCCCCTCGCCAAGCCGACGGTGGTTGCCGTCAAGGGCGCGCAGACGAGAGAGAGAGAGGGCAGCCCTCGTACGTGCCGCTCTAATTTGCCCGACGACAGCGAAAGTTTCCCGGGGTAAAAAAAAAATATTTAAAAAAATTAAATTATCCGCACCTCTATCTCGCCGTTGGCGCATTCGACGCGAGACCACTTGGAGGCGTGTGCTCATTGGCGCTCGAAATACTCGGGTCTTTACATTCCTTCTTGTTACTAACGAGACGTAGCTCAAAGCAAACAGCCCTCCAACAGATTTGAAAATAAGCAAAAAAAGGAATTTAAAAAAAATCACTGTGATATCCGTACCAACCATATCCATGTTTTTTTCCCCACCATTTTTAAGTGGAACTTTGAATGTTTTTTATTTATTTTCGAAGAAGAATTAAACTCTTAAATTAAACGCATATCGCCTGTGAATAATAAGTCTAAATACAATAAAAATCTTTTCCTACCTTGGCAATTATTTAACAATTCAGTTCAAAATAACTGAATACGAGTAAACAGAAAACAGGAGTAGCAAGAATTATAGTCGTAAAACAGAAACAGATGTAGTCGCCGTGAAAGAAAAAAAATAACAATTATGTATTATTCATTTTATAATAATTTTTATTTAAAAATATATGAACCATTGTTGATAAGCCCTGCCCAACGGTTGATTCTAGCTTGAATTTATAATTTTAATTTTGTTTAACAGATTTTGTAATAGTCGAGATGTCTTCATGGTTATCATAAACTATACATGCAAAATTGTTCTCGAAAATTACATTAAATACTTTAACAGTGCCACAGTAACAACCTTTAATCACTCGTCGCGTCGTATAATTGTAACAGTTTATAATATTAAAGTAATCTGTGAATCAAAATTTAAGTTGTTATCTTCATTATTAAAGAAACTTACGCTGCACGTATTAAATTAAGGTTACAGTCGCAAAAAGAAAGTTATAAAATTATTTCCTTATCGATATCTTGTACAGTCTCTAGCATAAATGATTATGTTTCCTTAGAGAAAATGAAAAAATATTGATATTTTAACCCATTTTATCTGCGTACTTAGTTCGCTTTACATATACAAACAACCAACTGAACCCTTACGGGGCCTACAAACTTCATGTCTGTTTTCTCTACAACAGTACGCTTGAGGTAGTTACACAAAAGCAACGATTTTTGATATAGGCTGTTCTCGGTAAACTGAGCACTTTTGAAAGCCCTCTCAATTATAAAAATAGTCAATAAATATATTTTATTGTAGCCTTAGACGTTTACTTTCGTTTCCAGTGAAACATTTAGACTGGTTTTATTACTTATGTGGTAATATGTATTTAAGAAGGTGGTTAAAGGATAAAAAATTGCTGAAAGGAAAAGATAACTAAGTCCTCAAAAGTGCTCACTTTACCGTGAACAGCCTATACATTAATGTAAGCGTGATTATGACTTCATTACAAAGCGATGTACACCCAAGGGTTACATACATTTGTTGTATAATAACATGGCACCTCCTATTTTCTCAATGAATGGGGATGATGATGTTTAACAACCGTTCACCAATTTCAGATCTCGATTCAAGACAACAGTATTTATGGAATTGTTCTTTCATCTCAAGTATGTTTTATTATTATGATTAAACCCCATTTGAAATATATATTTTCAATGGCACTTACCGCTCGTACTAACTACTGTATGACATAGGTTCTAATGTTTTCAATCCAATTTTGCGTAGGGAAACACCTCACGGCATTTGTAACTGTAGTTCAGCTTCCGCCGGCCAGTAAACGGGGCTGTAATCTTACACAACGCGCCAGACATAGGACAGAGTAACCCTAAGAACGACGTTTTTTGTCATCGGGGCATTGGATAAACAGGACTTCTCGAGATGGTTGTGTCCGGCCGTTGTTATCCACCGCCTGAATCAGCCTACGGCAACATTAGGTTATTATCTTAAAGTAGAGTGGTATTTTACATTATTGCAATTAATTAGCTAACATTATCTTAATCCTTTCAAAGCTACCCCAAAGAAATATTTATAATCTTAAATATTCAATAGAGCCCCATTTTTACAGTTGTGCTCTATGTAACTCTGAGTTTTACGCCCCTATACCCTCTTTTATGTATGATTTGAGTTCAAATAGTTTATTACAATACATGTACTTTACAGGATTCTCGGATGGAGACAAGTGATTCAATAAAAAAAATTGTTATTACCGATGTACGACATTGCCGAGATAAGTTGTCTCCGAGGAAACTCAAGAGCACGACATGGAAACCATGCTGAAGATAAGCTAAGAGTACCTGTTGAGAACTGATTCGCAAATTCAACATTAATAATTCCGCAGAAGGATTTAAGTCAAACATTACGATCTAAATGGGACCAGAAACGTTTGGAATTATCTGAATTTACATCTCCAGTTCCACTTTTTCGTTGCGTGTTTTTTTTTTTTTTTTTGTATTTTTACTAATTCGGTTACAAGAAGTCTTCCTGATTACAGCAGAGGATTAACAGACGGTACATCTGGCTCCGTTTGGGTTTTATTGCTGTAAAGAAATAATTTCGAATTAAAGACCTCTCTGTCATACTAAAGAACAGGTGTTTATATTTCCTTATTTGCAATGAAAACATTTCTAACTGCAGTCTCCTGCCAGTGCGAGAATATAACAAATAGAGAATTCCTGCCCGATTACAAACGTTAATAAATTCATATCTTGAATATCGGTTACCTTAAAATTTGAACATAATGTCACGGATAGATATCACACCAGAAATATAATAACATAAGAGGATGATGATAAGGGAAATTTAATGGAATCCTGTTGTTTTGATCCCCGAATGAGCCTACTCTTGTGACGTTAAGGGGGAAGTATTATTGCCATCTTGGATTTACGCATTTTCCTTCATAACTTAATTTTCGGTGTGGATATTTAAAAACCAAGTTAGTCAAGGCATAGGAAAAATCTTAAAAGATATTTCGAATCCCAAGTAATTTTTCTTTCATTATCAGTTTCACATCTGTGACCGTAATCAAATATTACCTAACTATTAAATAATATCAATCACACATGGGAAAATACAGGTATAATTGAAATCCTACAAATTAAAAAAAAAAAATCGTTTAGTAGTCATAAGTGTTATGTCCGGCTTTAATTTTTTGTCCGGTCGCAAATTTTCATTACGAAGATTTGTAAGAGAAATCCAAGATGGAATTGATATTCACCCCCCCCCCCTCATTACCGTTTAGCATAAGGAAGAACACCATGCCGTTCATTTTCTAGTTAGGCAGGAACGCTAGCCGACCGGGTGATGAAGGAAATTGCTGAACGTGGTTTGGAATGAGAAGAGAAAACCTGCGGGCGATGGACGATAGCGCGGGCCGTAGGAAGGAAGACCATAAGCCTTGATGAGGAAACTAAAGAGGAAAGGGNGGGGGGAGACTTGATGGATGCGGTGGCGAGAAAGACAAGATAAAGTCTGCGGCGGTTAGCTTCAAGACAAGCGATTAATTCGTGCCCACTGGGGAGGACCCCGCCGCTCGAGTTCCCCCAGCGGGAGTGCCTCTTCTCGGAGAGGCAAGTTTTCTTCTCCGCAGCCCGCCTCGGGCAAACACACGCGGTGCCGTGGAACGACACGAACCGGCTTGTCACTCATTACTCGACCATTTTCAAATTTTTTTTTTCGCCCGGCACTGACCCTCAAGCCTGTTGCCACAGAGTTTAAAATGGAGAATCAACGTTAAAGAAATTCCTTCTCAACGCATCAGTTTTTAAGATGACCGTATCAAACGAAAATTATTCCACCTGCCATTTCTGGAGTAATATTGTAACGTTAAGAAATCTTGTCAATTTTTTTTTTAAATAATTTTTTTTCTGAAATTTAACATTAAGGTTTACATTTTATAACAATTAATGAATAACATTTTTTTTTAAATGACACGAACTGGCTTGTCACTCATTACTCGACCATTTTCAAATTTGTTTTCGCCCGGCACTGACCTTCAAGCCTGTTGCCACAGAGTTTAAATGGAGAATCAACGTTAAAGAAATTCATTCTCAACGCATCAGTTTTTAAGATGACCGTATCAAACGAAAATTATCCTACGTGCAATTTTTGGAGTAATATTGTAACGTTAGGAAATCTTGTCAACTTGTATTTTAAATATATTTTTTTCTGAAATTTAACATTAAAAATTAATGAATAACATTTTTCGAAAATTTAATCACATGGCAGTATTCTCTGATACATTTGCGTTGAATGGTATTTTTGTTTTGTTTGAAACAGTTATCTTTAAAAGTAATGCATTGAGAAGGAAATTCACTAGCGTTGATTACCCATTTAAACTTTGCGGCTGCAGTCTTGATAGGCGGAGTCCTTAAGAGGTATGAATTACTTCTCATGGAGCACTGCAACCGACTGTACAACAGTCAGAGTTCATTAAAAATCATTACACACACCATTTTAAGTTGTATATGAAAGAAGAATGCATATGTTTTGCAACAGTGAAAAATATTTTGCTAAAATTAGGAGATGAAAAGGTTTTTTCATAAATAAATTACAATGTATTTTTAATTAAACCTTAAAGGTATTTCGATTCAGAATTGTTTCAAAGTGCATTTTTTTTTGCAATTCCCCTCCCCCTTCAGCAAGCAAGACTATTTAAAATTTACTATAATTATATTAGAAACATATTTAGAAATATTTTAATCGTAAATCCATTTTGGCCACAAAAGTTATCATTGTTTAACCCAATATGACTTGAATAAAATTATGTATTAAAATTAATTGTGAATATTATTACTAATTTTTTATTACATACAATTAAAGCAATTGTTATAATGGTCGTGTTTAAGTTTTTTTTTTTGCAAAATGTGATTTTTTTAAGTTTTTCGGAATGCAAATATGCTTAAATTTTAACCGAGAATAGTGTTTGTGCATATTATATATTAATTTCCGATATATACATATGTATATGGTAAAGTGGTCTGAATCATGTATGGCTGGATGGGCTCATTTGTGTATTTCGCGCTAGTCCTAGTAAACGAAGCGGAAAAAGGCCAGTGCTGCTATCTAGCATTGAGAAGCGCAACTATTTGTATATTAATTTAAGTAATGACTATCGTCTAGGTGGGTAATTTATGCCTCATTTTGCCCAGGCGGTAAATTAATTGTCCCGTTATGACTCGTAGTGACAACTCCACGCAACACGACCGGGGATGGTTGCTTGTCGGATCTTAATGTATAAAAGTAATGTAAAGATTAATTAATTGATACGGCCGCGGTCCGCGATCAACACACGATCCTCGGTGATTGTACCCATAGACCACAGATGAGGTAGACCGATCTCGCTGGCTGCACACAACTAGTCTCCGTGCCCCAACATCGAACTGCTTTTCTGCCAACACGTGTAGCAAAAATGGCGTGGATCGGATTTGAGGTTAGAAAACTGTTTCGTAAACAAGTGCTTTGAGATGTTTTTAATACTTCTTCTAACCAATTTTGGACTGCAGTTGGATTAAACTCAAACTAGCCAAATTATTTTATTGTTATAAAAGTACCTGTCGTTAAAGTATTAAGTTATAAACAAACACATTCATCACTGCTGACCATGTGACTTTGAGAGTTGTGTTCCTTCGGGGTAGGTCAATGTTGGGTACATGCGCAGAAGACGAATAAGCCGTCTACCTCATCTTTAGTATATGATTGTACCGCGCCGCCGCACATTGTATTCGCTGCGACTTCTACGGTACATAGGGCAGGATAGCAGCACCTCACTCACTCCTCAGAGAGGCCTACTTCCTAGTTCCGTGTCTCCCGCCCAAGTGCACTCTCCGCCAGCTGACGACAAACTTCTCCCCGCGATTTGGCGCGGGAACATCGCCTCACCCTCTCCAGGGCGGGACGACTCTCCCCTCCACGTGCTCCTATTGGTTCGGTGCTTCGGGAATGTTGCTAACTATATACAATTGATCAAATCTGAAAAAATAATGCGACGTTATGGCAGGTGATGAAAAGACCGTAAAAATGATATGAAACTACAAGTACTCACATTAAAACGATTAATTAAGGTACCTGCCATACAGTGAGTGTGCATAATACTATGTACGTTTGTCACAAACTAAAGTGCTTACAGAAACAGCAGCCAAACAAATTCGTGACTGGCAGGCAGTCCGCAGTTAAACGGAGATTAGTAGCTATTAAATTATGGCAGAGGCCATTTATTTTGCATTAGAACGTTTTTGAAGACTAGGCTGTATTTTTTCCATGAATGCATTCGTTTGAGCTACTCAAAAAGCCGGTTGTATACAGAAAAGCATACCTGAATCCGATATTCAAATATTCTATTCGGCCATGCGACGTTCCTTAACAATTAAGGAGAATACTACTTTAATACTTTAATTTAAAATCACAAAAATCTATTTCTGGGTTTCGTATAAATACTTTTAATTTTCAAATGTCAAAGGAAACTAAATTCCAACAATGACATCTAAAATTATTTAAGATACACGTCTTAAGGAGGGTGTGGTGCCAAAACACCGAACATATTGATTAAAATATTCAAGTTCGTGGAAGCAAATATAGAAAAACTAAAAATTGCAATCCTACAGTGTGATGAATTACTGTCGAATTATTTCTTACGCCGGAATTTTTAACTGCGGCGTAAGATATTGCACTTAAGGAATGTATCATTCCGTCATAAAATTTGTTCATAGAGTAAACCAAAATACTGTTATTTAGGATTGCCCTTTCGTGATTCTTCCTCGTTGATTTTCAGAAACGTGTCAGATTCGATTAACGTGTTCAGCGTTAATTTGTGCACCACGACCTCTTGCATAGTATTGTTACAATTGATCAAAGTCAGCGGGCTTATCTGGTTTGCTATCACTTGTTATTTACAATTAATAAATTTAACCAATACAATTTACAATCACCTCAAACAAATTAATATAATTAAAAAACTAAATCTGTCCCAATATTCTAAATATCAAAACCTATTAAATTATTTTATCAATTATTTGCCCGTAATTTGACAATTGTAATATTTACAGTAAAGTCCGTACTTCATGTTCACACAATCCCACCTTAGTTCAGTACACATTCCACCAATCCGCAACGTTCTAGAGGTTTCCGAGCGCCCTATGGCACAGTAGTTTTCAACTTGTCGCCTCGTCCATCCGCACTGCAGAGACATTCGTCTGCCGTTGCCTTGTATCCTCCGCCATCGTCCAACAGAATCAAGTTTTTCCCACGCCAAACCCTTTTTCTCGACACATTTCTTAATTTTTATAAATATGTCCTTCACGGACTTGTAGTTTCTAACAGGTAAAGCTCCAATAAATCTTGAAATACGTTAAAATTTCCATCAGCACACCTCACGAAGATGGCTAGTTGTGACATACTCGTCAAATCACAAGTTTCATCCAACGCCAGTGAAAAGTATTTGCATTTCGTAATGGTATCCGTTATTTGGCTACTAATATCATTTGACATATCTTCCACTCGTTTTGTCACAGTATTTCTTGAAAGTGAAATACTGTCTACTTTAGAATTCACATTTTTATCATTGCAGTTCTGTGCAAAAATCTAGAAAGCTTCTTTCACAATTACCCCATTCGAAAAAGGCTTTTTTTTTTTCTTGCTAAGAGTAAAGATATCTCGTATGATGTTTTCACTATAGATTCAAGTTCGTCAATTTTTTTTTCAAATAGATTCTGCTGGCCAAATATTTCTCCTTTTTTTTTTTTTTTATAAACTCAGTTCTAAGAGCACTTCCTTCCGGATAATCTTAATTGGTTTTTTTAATTATTTTGTTTAAAATGCCGTTCTAAATTATATTTTTTGGAGACGGCTACTGTGGCAGAACAAACAAGACATATGGGCTTCAGTGCTTTGCTCTCAGTAAACCAATATTTCATCTCCCATTCTTCATGAAATATACGAGGTTGATCCTTTAATTTTGATGTACTTGGTTTGCTGAGAGCCATTCCGGAAACAAAAAAATGTAATTAATTATATGCTGGTCTTTGTGTACCACGTCTGATATTAAAATGTAGCCTTTGGCTTTTTTTCATAACTCCGCCCCATGTGTAACATTCCATACCTACCTGAATTTTATGTGCCTAAGTTTTAAACTGGCCCTCAAGCTAAGATACACGACCCCGTTACAGTTTTATTATAAGTAGTATATTGATTGATTGATGGCGATTTCAGCACTAAATCACAATTTACCCTCCTACACTTTGCGATCCTACCTACCTTCTTGAAAGTAGCGCGCAATCATAGAAAAATAATATTGACCAATAATAATAAAATTAATAAATAGGTACCAATAAAATTGTCATATTAATACTCAGTACTTGCAAATTTGTATATTTCTAATATATATATTTTTTTTTACTATATTTTTATATGAAACTATGCTAAGAAATTATCCCGTTCCGTCCGGCACGAGGAAAAACACGTTTCGTATGCTACGACCTTTAAAAACAAACGTCGACCCTTAACAAAACTGAGAGCGGGCGGCGTGGGGCGGCATGCGGTTAGGCAGGTCGGGTCGTTAGTAGTTCCGCGTACGACCAATCGCGTTGCGGCTGGGGGTACTGTATTTGCAGCCGACCCCTGTTGGCGGGGCCACCTTGTGGCCCGCGGGCCTGGGCCAGTGACAATTACGTACAGGGCCAGTGACAATTAAGACCACGAACACCTAACCTAACCTAATCTAACTTAACTTAACCTGACCGAACCTGACCTAACCTCACATAACCTGACCTGACCTAAACTAACCTAACCTAACAAGTTGTACGTCAGTGTCGATGAATATATTCAGAGAAACATGGAAAAGTACGAAGATACAGGTACACTCCCCCCTTCACCTCTTTTATCAAACACTTTGTTGAGGGACCTGGTCAAGTCAGAATTTTCACTTAGATTATGTTTGTATGTTGGCCGGAATTGTCGCTGTCCGGAACTGTCCGGACACCGAGATAAAGGCCCGAATGTCAATTTTAACGTAAAAATGTTATCATATTGAACATATCAGAGTACTGTTGTAGTCTCGCGTATCATTTTAAGTTATATTCAAGAATATTGCCACATTGTAACCAATTGGGTGTTATTCTGTGTGTCTGTTATTATTAACACAAGTACTGCAGTAAGTTTTATTTGGTACGCAAATAGGTACTACACAACCTATAATTTTACACAAGGAAACATAATATATACGTTTAGACGTAGTCAAACGAGTGTCCGCCATCTTGTCTGTATAATCTTATTCGTATGGCATAAATTTAAACCGCATTCTGTTAAGCTTATAGGTATGTTTCATAGTTGTAAAAACGGTTATACTTGGAACCAGGCCCCTCGTGAGGGTGATGATTTGTAACCTACACTGAAACAGATAAGCTGGTAGAAAATGGGCACGATACCCTGAAAATACCTTTCTGTCGGTAACTTACATCTACGGGTCTTTCAGCAGAGATCCTCTTTTCACAGGGAATTAATCAAGGAAAATTTTTTGCATATTTTGTGCTACTTTAAACATACACTACCAAGATTTTCCTACCATAAATGATCTTTAAAATCACCGCCTGAGCCAAATTCACTTACGAAAATATAATTTACAGACGGAAAAAGCAAACGGAAATTAGCGTTCAGGCGCGATTTTTTTTTTCGAATGCTTCTTTGCAAGGAGTTATCGTTTAAATTACTGAGTACTTATCGACCTAGATGATTTTATTCTAATTATCTTCTCTGGTTCGTAACCTTAAAATTTCTTTTACAACAAGCACCAAAAACGTCCGGGTGTATAGCTTGAATTATTGAGTGGTTGCCGTCAGTTATATAAATAAACGATTAAGTAATGACCCTACTAAATGCATGACTAAATAATAACGACTTTCGGTAGAAGACGGTGCACTCGCTTCCTTTCAGCCACCTGCTTACGAATTCACGAGCCGTTCCTGATAATTCGGTTGCGGGTCACGTTCCAGGCAGATATGTTTTCACCCCAACGGCGCGGGGGCATTCCGACCTGCCCGTGATATTCGAGCGTGGATCGTGCCACGTCGAGTGATTCCGTATTGATGTCATCACTTCCTTTCTGCAGGCGTCGATATCGCAGTCTCTTCTGCCGGGCAAGCGTGGCGAGTATTGGCTGCTACGATTCTCCGCGTATATCCAGTTACGTTGTTAAAGATATACGCATATTTACGGAATTTTTTTACGACATGTACAGTGAATACACGGGAACGGGATCCGTAATAAAGAAAAAGGGAACCGACTCCGTAAAAAAAAAACCCCAAATACGGAAAGTCTTCGTATTTGCTAGCTTCGGGTTTCGGGATCGAACAATGCCGAGTTTGCACAAAGCTCTCGTTGCCTCTGTAACCAGGTAAATTATAGTCTCTGCGGAAGTTATATTATCCACGCCGCTTGGACCTATATGTTCAAAAATTATCGTCCGTAACAACACTTAATTTAATAGAAACATCTAAAAGTTGTTTATGTGACTGCATATAAATACAAACGTCATACCACAAGACTTCGCGCGAGTGATGCGTGTGAGTATTAATTTTTAACTCCGGTTCAAATCTCGTCCAGGTGTATAAAATATTTCAACTTTTTTAAATATAATTTGATACAAAGTAGAAGAACCACTTAATGTAAATTAAAGATTTTTCTCATTACTCATTAAAATTTATATGTAAAAATTGTGGGAGCACTCTCAGAAAACCCACATACTCGTTCTTCCTAGAAGTAAACATGCAGATAATTATGTATAGGCCTACAAAAATATAGAAATATAAAATTATTTTAAACTCTTTATATACATAATTACGTATAGGTACATGCATATGTAAATATAAAATAATTATTAATAACTTATATACATTATTATGTTTATATAGGTATGGCAATGTAGAATATTTTTAATATACATATTTTTATATATACATATGCATACAAGTATATTTAATTAACATATTGTTATGAAAGTATCTGCATGTTTTCTTCCTGGGTGAATGAGGATGTAAGGTTTTCTCATAGAGTGCTCCCATAATTTTTACATATAAATTTTATGGTGGAAGTCCTTTTGTGCGAACAAACTAGGCTCTTTACTGTAAAAAGAACAGTTTTTTATAGAGAAAATGGCATTTGACGTTGTAACACGGTGTGGTGAACATAGATTTGGAAGCGCTCTCTCGTCATACCACGAAGATGAATTGCGAATACGAAGGCCTGTCTTTGACCTCAACGATAATGGAGCCACGACCAGCATCATAGCTAAATTGTTGTCACCAGTGCCGATTCTGCGATCGAGTTTTCACCTGTGGTCGAAATACTCGTCGGAATGAGACAACGACCTGTTCGAAGAGTCCTTTCGCGCGATGAAGCATGACGATATTGGTCCCATGCAGTTTGTGCAAGGCGATACATTTAAAAAGAACATACTGAGATCTGTAAGGATTCGTCTACTAGGAGAAAGCAAGTGTTGCCGGCAATACCATTTGTTGCATAGATGGGTACCGATTCGACAGGCGATCATGATGAGAAAGTTAATACTAAATTCGCAATGAGTGCAATATAGTCGGTTTTTCTTAATGTACACTTGCAAAACTTTCACGCGAAGTCGACGAACTTCAAAATAAATGGTCGTTGGCTCTTAAATACTGATGAGCATACAACTCCTTCTACAAAGAAATGCAAATTTAATATAGAATACAAAACAGGAGGTGAAGATGACCATGTAGAGAGCGTTAATGAAAATGAACTTAAAGTCAGTGACAGTGCTGAATACGATGATGGCGATTTTCTCGATGCACTGACACACCCCTCCAACACATTTGCTGCAACAAGCGACATGAAGAATGCAGAAGATGTCGAGAATACTAGCCACCTATTTCCCAAAGACCCTAATGAACTTGTTGATAGACTCAGATATTGGACTAACCTTCAAAAACGCGGAGATGTCACCCACATTAACGAGATATCTTCAATCATCAGTAAACTTATGGCTCGGGGATGTATCGCATTATGTGATGAACTGCTTTCTTCTCAAATTGTATTAACAAAATTATAATAATAAATTGTTATTATCAAAAAGTTGGTTTTACTTTGTTTTTTGTGTCGTATCCTTATTTACCTCAAAACTTTATAGTCGTCCCAACTTCCATATAAACTATTATACGTTTTTTTCTATATTGATTTGCTTTACTAAATGAAATACACATTATAGCGCAACAGTAACACATCATAACACAGTATTTTAGACATTGGAAAATTGTAGTTTTGGAAATAGAGTAACCAAAGTGTTCAAACTCCTGATAATTCATATTTCACTCGTACAATGTAAATGCTATTGAACAAATTTTTTTAAATATAATTTTGGTAGTAATAGGATTTCTAAAATAAAGAAATGTGGCTAAAAAACAGGCCGTTCTAAAATCGACGATGATAAAATCGTGTTGAAGCAAACAGGAAGAATTATTCGTCAACATTATTTTCCTTAAAATATAGGCTTCCAGGTACGTTGCTCAGGTTTAAATTAAAAACGACAAATATATCCGTTTGCGTACGTAACTTGTAAAACACATAATGCAAATTCTTTAACTATAGGCTGTTCATGGTAAAGTGAGCACTTTTGAGGCCCTAGTTACTTTTTTCTTTTAACCATTTTTATACTTTAACCACAATTTTAAATAAATATTAGCATGTAAGTTACAAACACAGTGTGTATATTCCAATGCGCTAGGAAATAAACGTCCAAGTCAAAAATAAAATATCTTTATTGACTATCATTCTAAATGAGAGGGCTTTGAAAAGTGCTCACTTTACAGTGAATTTACTTATAACTACAATCACGCATATCAACGCAAAGTTTAAGAGGAACACTAAGTGACGTAGACAACGGGTGTTTTACGACCTACGGGTTATATTTCCCCGCAAATGCTGTCTAGTTGTACAGTTCTGGCGTTAGTGCTTTCGGTATGTTTGCCAAGAAGTGATGAACCCGTAAATGACATAGCCACAGTGATCTTGCCAGAAGCTTTCTTGTGAAAATCAGACAATAGGATATCGTGTATGAAGCACGGTATAATGTTCTCAGCCTTGCTCAGTCCAGACATGAAAATAATTCTTTACAGCGTATGTTGAGTTTTGGACATGGCCGTTTGCTGGATCAAGTTTTATCAGCGAAGGTTACGTTATTGTTCAATGTCTACTGCTCCCAGGTACGTTGCTCAGTTTTAAATTAAAAAAGGACAAATATGTCCGTTTGCGTACGTAACTTGTAAAGCACATAATTTAAATTCTTAAACGTTAATGTGTAATCTAATCCTTCAATACATAAATCAATGGAAATGCCGGTATTTTACGTATAAATTTAATATCATTTTCTATAATTTTTATGTCGTATTTACGAAGAGGCCTCGTTACTAAAATTTTTATTCCAAGCGAGGCCTAGGGTTCTTCTGAGCACTTAATCTCCGTGATGGATAAAAGAAAAACTTCCCTAAAAATAAAGAAGTATTTAAAAAAAGGTGTTTGAAATCTGTGTAGACAGTGCATCCCACTTTCTTCGCTAATCCTCTTTAAACTTTTTAATGAACCAACAAACACCGGACTTCGTGGGTATCGATTATCAGGCGCCCACGCGTGACTCCTCGAAGTTGAAGGCGTTGAACATTTAGATATGTTGATAACGTTGTTGAATTCCCATACATGACATCTTTCTTTAACGTTTCACAACTTTGCGCAATGAAAAATAATCAGTAAAAATAGCATAGAATATTACTATCGTCAAAGACGTTTTCACTTTAAATATAGCGGTCATTATGTCACTCACTCACTACATGCCGAGATCACGAAGGAACTGAGCCACTTAAGTAAGACAAGAGAAATGTGCCACAACCACCGCTGGCTCAAGGCAAAACACTTTGATTGAAAAAAAAGCAAGTGAAAAGTAAACAACAATTAAAATTTTATAGCGACCATTAAAAATAACTGGCACTGATTACGAAAACTCATTGAACACCTCGCCAAATAATATTGCTTTCATCACTCAAAGATTGGCATGGGTAATTTCCTCTAAAATTTTTTGTTTTTATATACACCGAAGAGCAAAAAACTGGTACACCTGCCTAATATCGTGTAGGGCCTCCCGAGCACGCAGAAGTGCCGCAAGACGACGTGGCATAGACTCGACCAATGCCTGACGGTATGCAGGAGGCATTTCACACCCTGAAACCTGCAGGACAGTCCACAAATCCAATATGCACCAATTTGAGAAAGGGTTGTACGTCTGTCACGTTTATTGATTCTCGTCAGTCGTCGTTTGTCCCGTTCTTTCACGATATTTTTCCGGCCGCAGCGATGTCGAATATGTGATGTTTTTTTTACGGGATTCCCTATATTTACGTTACACTCTTGAAATGGTCGTATGCGAACATCCAAATGTTATCGCTACCTCGGAGATTCTATGTCCCATCTCTCGTGCGCCGACTATAACACCACTTTCAAACTCACTTAAATCTTCATAACCTGCCATTGTAGCAGCAGTAACCGATCTAGCTGCCGACCGCATCGCGTTACTCTGATTGGTTCCATACCTCTGTTTTTTTTTGTTCTTCAGTGTAATACAGACATGTATACACACACGTTCACGCACATTCATTGCTATAGAATGAATTGTGTACTAAGAAAGAACAGTCGTACTCTAACGATATTTTATTGGTGTGACGATACAGTTAAAACAGCCTCATTAAAATATCAAAGGGTCACGGTGATGTAGTGGTCATAGTACTCGCCTCCCACCTAGGGGAACTGGGTTCAATTCCCGGCTGAGTCACTCCCGGAATCGTGTCAGACGATGCTGCGGGCCAAGGGGGGTGGGGTGTTCTCAGGGATCTCCCGTTTTCCCCGCCCTTGCATTCCGGCGCTGCTCCATGCTCACCTAACTTCACACTCTTCGGCTCACAAAACCTCACTGTTAAGAGCCGCCCAAATCTCTCCACATTACAATATCATACCATTAGGACAACATTCCGTCGTCTTGCTGTACGGACGAAGGGTACAGTAAGTTCCACGTCTGATGCGTTCGTCGAAACTGTCGAGCATGGAATCAAACGAACAGCGAATGTTGTCCTGCAGAAGGTTTACCCGCAGTCGAAGCAAATTATTATTTAAATCACGAACAACACAGAGGAAGCTGACATTTCGTCTAGTCGAAAATTGTTTCATATGCAACAACAAAAGTGATCTGGCCAGTCACAAAATGTTTACACTTGGAGCAAAAGCTCGTGGGAAAGAATAGTCACGTGATTGCGAGTGTTAACCTGCAAGAAACGTGTTCCTGGAAATGCTTCCTGCAAATACATGATCCTCTAGTGAGGCCGCGACATGTCGCCGACCACCTGCTTTGTTATTGCCCGTCTGATAGTCAAACGGTCCTACATTCTGGTGGTCAGCTGAGTGAATGATGATATTTGGGCGGCTCTTAACCTCAAGGTCTTGAGAGCCGATGAGGGTGAAATGAGAGGAGCGTGGAGCAGCGTCGGAATTAGAGATCGTGAGAAACGGGAGACCCCCGAGAAAACCCATCGACCATTGGCATCGTCCGGCACGATCCCCACGTGCGAAAATCTGGGAGCGACCCAGCAGGAAATCGAACCCGGTTCGCCTAGACGGGAGGCGAGTAGACTAGCCACTTCACCACCGCGGCCCCTGGTGGTGCGTTTTGATCGAGCCATAGACTATAGATGAAGTAATATTCTACGCATTTCCCAGCATTTGACTTTCCCATCGCAAGTACAACTGTCAGTCACGTAGTCAACAGTGATAGACGTGTTTGTTGACATTACAATTTGAAACAGACCCGCCATTTTACACGAATAAAATACACCGACAAACCAGTATATTCTCATTTCTTTAAAACCGGATTTGTGGAAGTGTGCAAACGTCTCGAAGGACTTGCTTCCGTAAACAGTGTTTTAACCTCGAATCCTATAGCCACGCTGTTTTTGATGGTGCTACTGGCATGAAAGCAGTCCAATGTTGGAACACGAATAGTGCCTACTGCGCAGCTATAACGACCACTCTGCCCTATATCCCTGTACGAGCCGCACGGAACCAGACCGCTATGCAGGTTGTTCACGACACTATATTTGACCTTGGAGCCCAAACTGTTCAAATGGCGTACACATCGGTGTTCCGTCCACCCTGCCTCTCACAGACGTAGGCAAGTATTATCCTGTCTCTCTCAGTTTCCGCCAGTTGTTATAGTGGCTTTTTGTACATATTCTGGACATGACTGTTGTTCATTAACAACTCCTGGAAAGTATCTTGCGTCTGACATGTCACATAAGCTGTTCTGACGAAGAGCGACGACCGGCAGCGTACTCGTATGACGTACTTACTTTCGTCGAAAACTTTAATCGTTTCAATCTTGTCCATTAATGTGCCTCCTTGGCAACGTTCAGAGTCACCAAGCAATTTTTACAAGTTGGAAAAATTGTTATGCCAATGAGTGAATATATATTTGTTGGCTCTTTGTTTCTCTCTCTCTCTCTCTCGATATATATATAAAATCTATAGACACACATACATGTATATTATATATATGTGTATGTAGGTGTGTGATGCGAAAAGGGCAAAGGGGCCTCTTATCAACCGAATTCTAAACTGAATTTCCGATTTATTCTTTTTAGAGGACAAAATTATGAACATTAAACCCCAAAAATTACCCTTATATCCTAAATTTAACAAAGATATAAATTTGTGAATTTTGATAAGAAAAAAAAACCAATTTGGAGTAAAATGTATGTAAATTTTTTGAGTATAAATTGTTTGGCTCGCGGATATAGACTGTTCGCAGTTAACTGAGCACTTTTGGATGCCCTGTTAAGGGTCTCTTTTTCTCAACAGCAGAAAATGTATTATTTTTCCCCAAACTATGAATATGTATTAGCTCTCCTGCAAAATGTACTCGCCAACAAGAGGTCATTTCCCCTTTCTTTATCACACACACACACACAGACACACACAGATATATATATATATATATATATATATATATATATATAAACCTGGCACACCGATACGACTACACTAGGCGCCAGATGACGTCAGAGAAGTCCATTACAAATGGAAGAGATAATTTTAGCTACACAATATGGGCGGAAAGAACTGCTGAGAAACCTATTGATTGAGGTTATGCCAGTGTTTCAAGTACGGCATCTCCAAGGATAGCATCTGCATCCAGAGGAATAACACGGATGAGGTCACTCCTAAATTTAAGAAAAAAGAAACTGTATTTTTAAGTCTATGTTCCAAATGCATCATATATTAATTTTTTTTCAAAGCCAATCAATTAAGCCTAAGTGAGATGGGAAGCACTTTCGAAACGGTATTCCTGTCGGCGTAACTTTCGCAAAAGCGTGTGTGGGTGCGTCGCACGCGTGTGTATTTTATTTGGATTTTTCTGAACCCATTTTCGTAATTAGAAAACCTTCTCCCGAGAAAACCATTATGATTTTTTTTATTGTTTCTCAAACTTCATACAACACAGTCCGTGATTACCACGAAAGTATGGAATTTACCAAAAATCTTATTTTGCGAAGTTATGTAAAATTGTATTTTATTTGCAATAACTGCGTAAAATTTTTTTTAACCATTTGAACTCTACGTGCAAACCATTCCAATAAGAGTTTTCGTGTAACTGCATCTCCATTATAAGTAAGTAAAAGATCTGAGGTCTTAAATTCTTTGTACGTTTTTTTAAAACATAACTATTTTTTTTATTATCAAGTTTACCAGAACGGTATCATTTTACTAACTCCAGAAATGATACGGCGAATGCAAGGGAACAAATAGTAACAGTGTGAATGGCTGTATCTTCTTTAATCGCTTCAAGACTAAAATGATATATATATTTTTTTAAGCAGTTATCCGGTATAGATAAAATTTCAATTTAACAAATGTGTTGGTATCACGGCGCTCTTCGAGAACACAGCGTTGGATACTCTCTACACTCCTGAATGCACGGTCCTCTTTTTGATCCCAGGCTGTGGTGTTGGAGCTCCATCGGAGTGTTCCCCATTCCTCCCACTCTTCATTACGTAGCTACTCCAGCCCAGTCTCGTCTCACGTTATCCATTCTTCGTGCAGGCCTGCAAATATCTAACTGCCTCTTGTCTTTTCTCATCCATGCTGTTGACGTCCAGGTTTTCTTTCCATACGTAACAAAAAAGGGTTATGCTCAACTTGGTTGACAAACGAGAGCAGCATGCATCGTCCCCACATGACTTTTGTCACGATAGCTATCAAAACAATCATTAAACAAACATTTTTTTAAATACTTTACAAGTTTTCCTTTTTCAGTGACCGAGGTATCTGCTAACTACATTTTATTGAAATGATTTTGACACGTTTGTATAATGAGTTATTTTCAATAAACTAACTTTAAAAAAAGTGATGGATTTTTAAAATTTGTGAAGAAATTTGAATTCTAATAAAAAAAATGACAGTTAATTGCAAAGTACCCCAAGCCTAGATAGTGGAATATTTGAAGACTCACAATACATATTTCTCGTTCAGTTTCAGTTTTTTTAACTGTACCATCATAGGCTTGGTAAAATTACTTGAGAACTATGTAGTGTTGAGAAAAAAGGATTATTTTTTATTTAAAGTGTTGCATGACGCCATTTTCCTGAGCCACGCTGACGTAAACGTGACTCGCCTATTTAGAAATAATCCATGACCTTGTAAAAGCAAAATATTCAAAACTGTCTGAATACAAGTACGATTTTCTAATCAAATTTATCTGCAGACGGTCGTACAGTCAATGTGGACTGCATTATTAGTGCCCTCTTTTTTTTTTTACTTCCCGTGGACGAGCTAAAAGTCATGATTAAAAATCTACCTCTAATTCACCCGAGGTCTTGTATTGGAAACGCATCAGAAGTTTGGAATTGCTAGGATTTCATATTAACCCTCCCGATATTGAATTATTTTCATCCGGACGTAATTGGATTCAAAATTAAATTTATACTATTAAAAAGTCACCTAAATTGTAGTCATGAACTTCGAAACACCTCACGTAGTAATAATTCATAGCTTAACTATTTGGAATATGCAGTGGCTTCTGTGCATAATATGTAGACTTACATTAACTTCCAAACATTTCAAACTTTCCGTCTTGGTAAATTTTCATTCAATTGCTGCAGTGTTACAGGTTTTTCCAATTTTCCTGAACCCTGAGGGAAAACCGAGAAATGTTACTTCTCTAGTAAGTACACTGAATGAACCAACGATCAGTATCATATTAGTCGTGCAAACACTTTGTTAATTTGAAGTTGTTTCAAACGAATAAAACACAGCAGAATTAAAACATAATGTGTAAAGTTACTGACCTGCATTTTTCGTTGCTATATGCCGTTCACATTTAACTGAGCACTTTTAAAATCAACCTTTGAAAAAAATCACTGCTCCTATCTTCATATAGTTGACGGGCACACTGACCAGCATGCGTCGAGTAAAGTTGGTAACAACGTAGGGAAAGTATTTCCATGTCATAACGTAGAATTAAAAGAGTTAGGTAAACATTATTGAATAATAAACTTATTTCTCGTGCTTTCTGTTTTTTTTAGTACATGTAAGTGTAAGAGTGAGTAAATATGTGGAATATTTACTTTTCTAATCATTTCACAGCTTCGCATGATCAACCCATGAATACAGTGGTCAGGCCAATGGCAACGTTAGCCGTGCGTATGCGGAAGGATATGCAATGTGCATACAAGTAGATCTTAAGCAGCGCTATCAAAAACGCTCAGTTTAACGTGAATAGCCTATAGGTATCCATCGACTGGCTTCTTCTTTCGTCTTCCACAATGCGAACACTCAGAGAAACTTTTCTTTCCGTTAAGAAATTACGTGTTTGTATACATTAAAACAGATAAGACGAGTATAGTGGACAGTAAATATAATTTTTCTTTCGAAAAATAATAAATTGAAAGAAATAGAAATCTGCCTGAAAAAAAAAAAATATATATATATTTGCTAGAATCAGTTTTTTGTGTATTTACTACGGAAATATACAAGTATTTTGTTGGTTAAAACAAACTTTCCTCCCAGTGCAGACACGCTGGAGTTTACGCCACCGCTTCTCAGATGCGCATGAACATTGATCCTCGAGAAAGACTTCTCACGTGGCGCCAAAACTAAATTACCGTAACGACCCGGTGACTTGCTCAATGTGGGTCGGTAAATATTCGTCTCCGGGGAATGGCGATGGGCGTCCATCCCCACATGAGTTCGAAATCGCAGCCGTTGAAAATCAAACAGAATCAAGTTTGAATTCCGCCACTGGAAGTTACGAAGAGCCTGAGGCTTAGTGAAGTGACCTGGTTTCTCGGGTAAAAAATGGGAAAAAAAATATTGCAGACAGTTTCTTTGCTTTAATTAAGTTCAACTACATCTACAAATCATTATAATATATCTCACAATGTTTTGACATATTAACCTCATATCGGCATAGAGTGACTGAAAAATAGAACTGTCGTAAAATATATTGTGTAATATCTTTCATACATTATTGTATTACAGTGAAGTGATAACGGGTTTTTTATAAGTAATAAAAAATTAATTTCCCCTCAAAGAAACCAGACTATTTCAATGTAAAAAAAAACTACATTTATTGTAATACTACTTCTAAATAAACACGCCGAGGAACACAAAGTCCCTAAAAGTTCTTTTTCATGAGCTGTTACGCTATGCTGGGAATGTTCATAGCCAGAATGCAACATTTATATGTTGTTTCCCAAGTCAGCGCGTGAGAGAGGGGTTTAAATTAAATTTCCGTTTTTCATGAAGTGAAATTTAAAAAACACCAGCGTGTAGCCAGAAAGGAAATGGGACTAAAAAGATACTGAGAACACAGAAGTACGGGAATTATTTTTATTTACACGCGGGAAGATAAACTCTCCCCCCTCCCCAGCGGCCTTCCTCGCGTTCGAACACAGAATACAGAGTATTACTGGTTTTTCCTTCCTTTATTTTTCTTTGTCTGGCGCGATGTTACTATTCGGTCAGCGTGTCTTCCGCGCATATATTTTTCTTATCTTGTAGGGTGTTCGGAGTCGGCCGAGGGAGGCTAGGTGACTCGCCGGCGCGTTTATAATCACTGAAGTACGGCCGAAACTACTCGAAATAATTGGGACCGGCCTAATGCACGGCCGTACACTTCGCCGTTTCACCTTCCAACCCCTTTCGCCCACTTCCCTCCGCAAACTTCAGCCACTGCTTTCACCAACCCCCTCCCCTGCAACCTCTTCCAGGCCGCATTGTCCAACCGCTCCGGTTCTCACAGTTATTACAAGTGTCGCCTTCACTAAGCTGGAAATCGCCACCGGCCTATCCCTCCTTTCTCCCCTTCACGCCCTTTCCCGACAAAATAATCTTCAATAATATAACTTTACTTTCTCCTTTCTGAGTTAATTAATCTGGTGGAGAAATAGCAATGGCTTTTTTTTCTACCTTTTTTTTTTTTGTATTTTCGTGTTTCTTTTTTGGGAAGCCGCTTTGCAGCCATATACGTAATTGAGGTAAAACCGGCTACCAGAAAGTAATATTGCCGAGAATCGAGTAACATGCGTGGTGTTTGTGTTACTTCGCTGCCATTTTTGAACATGAACAAGGGGGTTTGGTTCGCAAATCAGTGAAGATTCTGTGAGAAAATTATATCTTACATCGTAGGTTGCTTAACTATAACTTTCGTAATAACTCAATTTTATCGACTGGCCTTAAAGATGAAACGCAATGGGACACCGCGTTGGAAATCATTGGTTCGAGTTTAGCGTATAATGTGTGTGGTGATTTTGGCACTCGGCAGAATACGCATTTTAAACTTCAGATCTTAGAAACGTAACGTCTTACGCAAAATGCATTGAAAACAACGATCGTGGTTTCAAAAGTTTTCTCCGTCGAAGAAACTTCTCTCGCAGCTGAAATGCCTCTCAGTGAAGATATTTGGATGGCTCTTAACTGCGAGGACTTGAAAGCCGATGAAGGTGAAGCGAGGTGAGTGTAGATCAGCGCCGGAATGAAAGGGGGGAACGGGAGATCCCAGAGAAAACCTGCCAACCGACGGTATCGTATGGCACGATTTCCACACGCGAAAATCTAAGAGCGACCCCGCTGGGAATCGAACCCGGTTCGTCTAGGTGGGAGGAGAGTAGTCTGACCACTATACTCCCGCAGCCACCGTAATTTCTCTAAAAAAAATCTAAATCTCAGTTCTCCTAGTGGTACTTGAAGGCTGATTTGGGGTGAGGTGTCGTATTACATAAACAATTTCCTAGTAGATTTCATGGAACTTTATGTCCCACAGGTATAAAATTACGAATATACATACTTCCCTTCTTGATAGTGTTTTTTAAATGGCGTCTTGTTGGTACACACATAATTATATCTAGAAAAACTGTAATGATATTTCCTAAAAATCAGAGTACTGATACATAAATAACAGTATGAAAAATGCCAACCAATACTAACCCTAACTTAGGAAATGCAATTGTGATATTGGAAAGCAATGAGTGTCACTCTTCCAAAAGAATGAAAAGTATGTAACACAAGTTGAAAAGTGTATGCTACTTCAGAAATTCAACATGTTTTAGGACAGCAAATAATCTTATTGCTTCAAAAACTGTTTAGACTAACTAATAACTCAGCTGAACACATGAGCAAGATAGCTATATATTACTGTAGATGTCAGATGCAGTCATAAATTTCAATAAATTATGATGGTCACTGTGTTGTTAACGACTATGGAATCAATTTATATGTGAATAAAATCCTCAAGGTCTTACAATCAAAAGAAACACAATAAGTTGTTACTTATTTTTACTATTGTTTCCTGAATTCTTTGAAATTACGGCAGGAAAACAGAATAGCCCGTTTCTAGTACTGAACAGTGCTGTTAGGTTTGTGTGTAATGCAATAAGACTCGTATATGTAATAAGACTCGTATATAGTGAAATAAACTTCTTCCTCTCTAATTACCCAAGAGAACCATCTTAAATAAAAATAAGGTTAATTTAGGTTTATAGTTACTGAGCTTCAATGGGCAATTACTGTTTTATGTGCACCCTAGGACTTCCGTTAACAACCGCTATAAAAAAAATTATATAAAATGACTGGCATAAATTTTCCATGAGACACAACAGAAGTATCACCGCAGTTATAAAGTCTGTTGGTATTGTGTTTAAATTTATTTATGAAATATACAACTACGCTAAATATTAGAACTCGAAAACTCAGTACCTTATCTCAGCCATTTTTTTTATGTTAGCAACAGCAAACATTTTTTTTTAGAACTTATGCTGTGAATAAGTGCAATATTTTAACTTCAAGATTTAGCCATTAATAGCTAAGCCTCCGCTAAAAATGGGGGTTTCTGTAAAAAAAATGGTGGCTTACATGATATTACCAGTTGCAGATTTGCAGTTTTATAGAAGCATATTTCGTAATTCAGCAAACCTGTCATTCTGTAAGATTACCTTTAGTTTCAGCAACAATTTTTTTTCTCTGTAGACCGAAGCGGTGAACAATTTATTTGGTTATTCAATTTATTGCCGAGGATTTCGTGCCGGAAATTACTCTCCGAGTGCAGCCATGGTTCCGTCTTATAATAACGTTTATGAAAAATTCATCCGGGAGAAGGGGTTCCCGTGAGAACTCGGCAGCCGTCTGCCTTACACCTGAGGAGTGCCAGAGAGAAATGAGATACCTACGTGGGAACCGAACATGACGTGAACGAGTGGCCCAGGGGAAGGAAGAAAGAGAGTTTGAATAAATGAAAGACTTTCATTTCAGGCCCTTCACAACTCGCCCGAAGAAATCAGATCGATATACCAAACATCTGCGCTGCCCTATATCCTCTTTACGTGCCAGTAAGAAAACACACGAAAGAAAGAAAGAAAAAACAAGGTTATCATAAAGAAAATTGTTTTCATGATGTTTTTGTTTAAGACAACATATTATATTATTTATAAGGCCTGTGTACAAAATGCACGTTAATGAACATAAAAGTTACGGACGGCACACATAAACCCGATTGGAAATCGTGTTTTTATTACGCCCCTTTTAAAGATCACACTGTCGTATTTCCAACAAGAAGGCTACATGTTAATTTCCAGAATTAGATATGAATTTGTGCATCGTTCTTGCTGTTAAGATTATATTTGTATGATATTAATTTCGCCCCACGTTTGGATCTCCTGTACTAAGTAAAGACGTTGTAAGATATTAATTTATGTTTAAGAGTGGGGTGAAAATGTAATTTGAAAACAGCCGGTGACAATATTTGGGCAAAATTTGGAATAAGTCCTTCGTTCTGAAACAATTTTATTTCATTCACCCCAAGAACAAAAATTTCAAACATTTAGGCTGCCTGGATTATGTTCTTGTCTGTCTGTTTGGTATTCTCCCACCAAATGTAGACTTAACCCTGTTATCGGTACTATCACTTTATGCATACATCGAAAAAGTGAAAATGAGAATTTTTACAGAATAGAAATATGTAACTGATAAGAGAAATTCCTACTAGTTGAAATAAATTTCGTATCGGCAAGTTAGAATATCACGTTGTTAATACACTATAAAATGGAAACAGCTTAAACTGTTCCAAATGTGCGAATTTGACAGCGGATTTGTTGAAAATCTTCCAATTGAATCCGTAAAATTGTACTGATCATTTTAGTTGCTCGTATTCGCTGATTAGACAGCAATTTCACGGTTTCCTAGTAAATTCCACTGGCCTGGGAGTTAAACCTCAGTGCATTCCACATTCCAATGATCCGCTAGTAGATAACAGTTCATTAACTGAATGTTGCGTAAAATAATTATACTTATTGAAATCCCTTCTTCAGATCTAGAGTGCAGAACGTCAAAACATGGAACCAATTATCATATTTCGCTGCCAAATTTAATATGAGTATTTCACACGGCGCATACGTAAAAAGTATTCATTTGTAGACAACTTATCGACACTACGGCATACCTACTTCCCAGGTGTCGCCATCAT
>NQII01001180.1:216533-282256 GCA_002778355.1 Clitarchus hookeri | reverse complement strand
CGACCTCCGTCTACATAATACCCCGGTACAAGAATTGAGATACACTCAATCAGCGCGAAGGTGCATTCAGCTTCCAAAATAATTTGGGGACTTTAATTGTTGCATGTGTTGTTACTTAATGAACCCTCATGAGAAAACGTCATAACTAAAAAAAAAAAACCTGTATTTCACAGAAGAAACAAGAAAAAAAAGTAACTGATTTCAAAGACAGTAAATTATTTTTGAATGCTATTTGATCAAGAAAACATATACATTTTAGGGTAGCATTCCTTTTGTGGGCACCAACTAGGCTCTTTACTGTAAAAAGAACCGCTTTTATATAGAAAAAAGGTGACAGTTCACGTTACGACACCGTGAGGTGAACATCGATTTGGAAGCAACTCTCTCGTCATACCACGAAGACGANAGTGACAGTTCACGTTACGACACCGTGAGGTGAACATCGATTTGGAAGCAACTCTCTCGTCATACCACGAAGACGAATTGCGAATGAGAAGTCCTGCCTTTAACCTCGACGATCATGGAGCCGCAACCTGCATCATCGCTAACTTGTTGTCGCCAGTGCCAATTCCGCGATCGAGTTTTCACCTGTGGTCGAAATACTAGTCGACATGAGAGAACGACCTGTACGAAGAGTTCTTTTCGCGCTTGAAGCATTACGACATTTACCCCATGCAGTTTGTGCAGTGCGATACATTTAAAAAGAAAATACCGAGATATGCTAGGATTCGTCTAATGGGAGTTAGCAAATGTTGGTGGCAATACCTTTTTCTGCATCGATTGGTACCGATTCGACAGGCGATTATGATGAGAGAGTTAACGCTAAAGACGGAAGGAGTGCAATAGAGTCGGTTTTTGTGGAATGTACACTTGCAAAACTTTTGCGCGAAGTCGAAGAACTTTAAAATAAACTGTCGTGGTCTCTAATTACTAATGAGTATACAACTATTCTTACAAAAGAAAAGCAAATTGACAACGAAGAGAGCATTGATGAAAATGAACATGAAGACAGTGATAGTGCTGAAGACGATGATGGCGATTTTTTCGGTGCACAGACTCACCCCTCCAACACATTTCCTGCAACAAGCGACATGAAGAAGGCAGAAGACGTCGAGAATACTGGCTACCTATTTCCCGAAGACCCGAATGAACTTGTTGATAGACCTAGATATTTGATTAACCTTAAAAAAAACGCGGGTATCTCACGCACATTAACAAGATATCTTCAGTCATTGGTAAACTGAAGTTTCACAGATATAGCGCATGGTTTCTTCTGAAATTGTAATTACAAAATAATAATAAATTACTTTTGTAAAATAATTTTTTTTCTTTTATTTTCGTGTGACGTGTCTTTTTTTTCCCCTCACAAATTTTAGTTGTGCTATGAACATTCGACTATTAATGGAAATATCTGCATGTAGAATGATAATAAATCCTAAAGTATAAAAATTCATGTATAGTTGACTGCATACAACACGTTAATTATGTTGGCATGTACAAATTTGGAGACAGTTGGCGAACGAATGTAATTTATATACATATGAGTGGGGGACAAATCGAAGGATTGCTAAGGAGTGGGTTTGATAGAAGGATTGGCATGGGCCCAGATAAATAATGAATTATTAAGACCCTTTTATTATGGGTTTTTTTGACAATTTTTGGTTTCACGGTCAAAGGTCATAGGGTCAAGATAAAATCTCAAGATCACCTGGATCCAAGATGGCTGTAGTAGTCAGTAACGCAATATTCTCTCTGTCTTTTATGAATTTGATTAATTTTTACAATTTTTCTCGAGTTTTTTTTTNGTAGTCAGTAACGCAATATTCTCTCTGTCTTTTATGAATTTGATTAATTTTTACAATTTTTCTCGAGTTTTTTTTTAAAAGTTATTTATGGTTATGGTTATAGTGTCAATGTCAAGGTCAACTGGGCCAAACATGGTGGTTGGGTGACATCATAACATGGTGGCTGGTTGGTTCCAGTTACTCATCCCTCTAAGACGAAAAAAAATTTATATGTTATAAAAAATTTTAATACATTTTTTATAAGTTATTTATTTTCTAAATAATTTTTAACATTTTTTAAAAACGTTCAGGAATTTTTTGGTTGAAGGTCATTTAAGTCATAGTCATGGTGTCAAGGTCAAAGGTCAAGGTAACCAACATCCTACATGGTGGTTGGGTGACGTCACAACATGGCTGACGGTCGGCTCCGGTTCCGATCCCGCATCCCGTGTAACTATTTGGCATATCCTATGCCTATAAAACCAATATAGCAATCACTGCTCCGCCCTGGAAAACGATCCACCCAAATCCTTCTGATGGGTCAAAAAGTGCCTTTCGAGATATCGTTTTTTGCAACTGGGGGATCGGTGCTTTATGAGAGAAAATAAGAGATTTAGAAGGAATAAAGAAAAATTTTAAGGGAAAAAGGGAAATATTGAGGGAATTTTAGTCGATGTTAAGGGTAAATGGTTGATATTGAGGGGGGAAAGGGAAAGTTTGAGGAAAAATGGCTACCGGGGGACCGGAACGACAGAGCATGAACAGCTCCAAGCTCCGGTCCNACGACAGAGCATGAACAGCTCCAAGCTCCGGTCCGTGGTCCCAATGGCCCAAAGTCATCTTTTTTCTACTTCTAAAATAAACGTATATCACAAGCATGGATTTCGTTAGTCCTGAATTAACCGCAAACAATCAAGTATATCACACAAACATAGCTTAAAGCATTAGGAAATTGACTGTAATACTTTTAAGGTAAAAAATTAAGATACGAAGTCTGTCACTGTAAATCNAGCTTAAAGCATTAGGAAATTGACTGTAATACTTTTAAGGTAAAAAATTAAGATACGAAGTCTGTCACTGTAAATCGTTGTATCTGTGTATGCAGTTTAACATTTTCAAAGCTAAAGGTTGCTCGATCTTTTGTTCCTTAAGGCTCCCGCCTATCTAGCGTTTTTTTCCCCGTTTGAGGCCGCAAAGGGCGACACCTACCCGTGTAATTATCGCCCTGACGCATCTACATGCAAAGGTTCTGAAATGGAGCGCATTGTTCCCTTCGTACTGCTGGAACTACGGGACTTTAGCGGCGACCCTATCAGTTCGCTACTACAAAGTCAGTAGCAAAGTTCAGTAGATGCCCCTGTTCTATAGTTTGGAATTTTTTCCGACTGGTACATATTGCGATAAGGCCGTCTTTATCTATGTTAGAGAGCTCGTAAATAATTTTTGTAATGCGCGAGGTCTCTTGATGGTAATATTTCATACCTGGTCTCAAGTGTATGTATATTATTTTCGTATACCAGTACACATGACGCACGTGGAAGTGATCTCGAAAAACGAACAACGCGTATTTCAAACATTTTGCAACGCAGTTCAAGGTCCAGGTACACAGTCCTCTCAGGCTCCGACCAAACATCCAATCAACATATGCAGTCATGGAGACATCCGTAAAGAGATGTCCTGGCAGAATAATGAGCAGCTCTCGTTAAAAAGACAAACAGCAAATATCTTGAATAAATTCGAAATTACAGAGACGTGAACACGGTGAGGTTATCTTGCACGCGTACAAATCTGCCGATCCGGCTAGGAATCGAACACGGGACAATTCTGCCGTTCTGGCCATTAGGCCATGTTTTTAGCGTGTCCACTGTACATCAAATCTGGGGCAGCGCTCTGCAAGATTAAAATCCCTGCTGCTAAATAAGAGTGAGGTGATGTTTTAAGAACCAGCATCAGCCGCCGTATTGAAATATTTATTTCTTTCTTCCTGATTCAAATCTAGGAGGATTTGTAGGGAAAATGTGACAACAGAAGCTTCGCAAATTACCTTGCCTTTGATTACAGGCATAATATATGAACTACTAATGCATATATATCCAACAGTTAGCTTAACACGTTTTATACATTAATTCATTCTCACCTTTTGATCGTAACCAGTGAACAACTATTAATAATCAGGTACAAAAATTTGTACAGAACCATGAAATATATTGTTTCTATACTGAAACATTTTCGGTAATTACACCTTACTATACTGTTATGACTCTAAAACAGACAATTTCTGTATAAGGGATGATACAGCCTCTTAAAATGGAAAATAATGGACAGACTTATATAGGAGGAAAACAAAATATTTATTCACACAATGTATACAAGCTATGTATGCAAATTTCCTGCTGCAGCAGACAGTTTGCTAAACATCAATAATTCATCGCCAAGTTCAAGTTTAATCTTTCAAAATTAATATTCTGTATTTATTCCAGCAGTAACAACAGCAGTCTGTGTGTGATGACGTATCTTCAAGTACAGTAAAGTCTTACCAATAAGCAATGTTTCTTATATATATATATATATATATACACTGTAGCAGGCTCAGGAGAATTATATGAACGCCGAAAATAACACAGCTGAGTCAAACCACTTTCAGCTTCTGTAGCTACACCTTGAGAAACAAAGATGTACGTGAACTTATAAACTTACAGAAGTTTCAAACCGTAGCTGTGAAAACCAAAACAATTTTAAATCAGAAAGTAACCATTACATAACTAACCAGTTCATTAGTTGAGAAGAGTATTATATATTTGAGATGTAAGAAATGATATTCGTTAGCCCTGTCCGCCGTATCAAAATCGTTTCTTGTTGTGGATTAGATTAATGTATTTATGAGTCGCTCAGTTGCAGTTCTGAAACTACAAAGTACGCTAATATTTTACTGCCATGCCAACTTTTATGTTCATCTTACTAACACAAAAATTAATTAATTTTGAATAAATTCACTGTCCTCAAATTTAAACTTCGAACTTCTACTACTATGTCAATACATGGATCTGGATCCACTTTTTTTCCTACATTACTGCCAACGTCCGGGTTAGCGTGTCCTTTAAAATGCATGCAGTTAGTACCAGGAATATTATATTCGAAGGTTGGATTCAAAAGTGCATGGGTCATAATGAACACTTTTAGAGGTTTATCGTATTTTACAATGTTGTGGAAGCCAAACAAAAATAAAACAAGAAAGGTAAATACAATATAACTGTGTTAACCAACTCTTTGAGCAAGTATTTCACCAGAGTGATGTATTTCTGATGTGACATTTCCGAAGACATAAATGTTTTTATGTCACCGCGACACAAGATTTTATGCAGTGTTGCTAAATAATTTTTCACAAAGTTGGCAATACCCCGTTATCTAGGATTGCCTTTTTTGTGTGTTTAGATTTTTGCATCCAAAATAATTTNTTCACAAAGTTGGCAATACCCCGTTATCTAGGATTGCCTTTTTTGTGTGTTTAGATTTTTGCATCCAAAATAATTTGAGGAATTCAATTCTTGCATGTGTAGTTAAGTTATGCCCACTCCGTCTTAACTGCAAACGTTATCGTCATAAGAAAANAGGAATTCAATTCTTGCATGTGTAGTTAAGTTATGCCCACTCCGTCTTAACTGCAAACGTTATCGTCATAAGAAAACAGAACTCCGAAACCCGGTATTTCACGGAATAGACAAGAAAAAAGTAACTTTGATTTCGGACGCGGTTTATTCTTTTTGAATGTTATTTAACCTAGATTTGATTAAATACGTAATACATGTACGAGTGTATCACTTTTTGAAATTTTATGGTGGAATAACGAGGTTCCTGTTTTTTGTTTTTATAACATTTTGTAACATATCTGTCGGTACAAGCTTTTCGTAGACGATCAGATATTTTAGTTAAGAATGGCATTAAAAAAATTGTAGTTACGAGGTTTTCTCATGATGACGATAACGTATTATAGGAAATATTTGTGTCTGGTGATCAACGAGAAGTTTGATGGTCGAATATCATCAGAGAGGTCTCTCTCACCTGCCCGTACACATCAGGAGGAGGTAATACGGCTCTAACTGCGGAGTTCCATAGGGAGCATTTTCCTGCTCCCCTATGCACGTCAGAGAACCCTTAAGCCGCTTGTACGTGGGTTTGGCACCCGGCGGCCCCGTACAGCGGCCGGCCGGGACGTCAGCCGAGCGCGATCGATGTCCCGCGAATCGACCTTTTCGCCCGTTGACTCTGTACACGAGTGTACAAAGACTCCTTTCTGCCCGTGTCATCAAAACGCAATAAACGTCGCTGGGCACTCATTGCCTGTGAACGCAAAACAATGGCGAACTTACCTAGTTAATTACGAGAGCGTTGTTAATTGAATGATGTGGAAATATTTACAGGTTGGCAGTAGTTGCACTGATTTAAGAAAACATTGCTATACGTATGATATTCGATTTGATATTTTATNGGAAATATTTACAGGTTGGCAGTAGTTGCACTGATTTAAGAAAACATTGTTATACGTATGATATTCGATTTGATATTTTATAGCAAAGCACGAACGGTAGAATTATATTTATATCACAATTTCATTTACTTTTTGCAAACACGGAAATAACAACGGCGTTATATACAGAATGACCCAGGATCAGAGGTCATTACTCCGGGTTGTGAAAGGAGAGCTCATTTTAAGCAAAAACAATGCAGATATATGTGTAATTTCTCAAATAGTTTCCAACGTAGAGGTACTTTAATGATTCCCTTTTAAAGCGATGAGTGTGCCACAGTTTAAGTCAATTTCCTAAAATTCCTCCATCCACNGGTACTTTAATGATTCCCTTTTAAAGCGATGAGTGTGCCACAGTTTAAGTCAATTTCCTAAAATTCCTCCATCCACTGCAATTAATTTTTCTGTTCTCGTGAAAACAATTTTGTGTTACCCGAATGCATCTGCACATTTCTTTAGTTGGATAACGGCATCTCCACAACATAGGCTGGCAGTTTATCGCGTGTTCATCCTACCCCGTAGACAAAGGTCGAACGGAATTAGGTCTGGGGATCGTGGTCGCCAGTTAATGGGACCACCTCGACCAATCCATCGATTAGGAAACATACGGTCGAGATGGTATTTCAAAAGTCGGGTAGAGTGCTAAAAAGCCCCGTTATGCTGAAAGCACATAACTATCCTTGCAGTTGAAGCCCCCTCGTTATCTCTGTAATGTATGCCGAAAAACATTGCAAATAAGTGTGTCCTGTCATTAAATGATTAAAACAACATGAGTGATCAACGTGTCATTATTCATATAACACGACACATTGGTGGAGAAACAAACTTTGAAATTTGTTTCCATCGTAGCCTGTGGATTCTCTTTCGAAAATCGATGACTGTTAACGCGTATTATTCACCTCATCCCGGGTAAATGTGGTTTCATCAATAAACACTTCACGATTACCAATTAACCATTGACAGGATTTGAGGCGAATAGCGCAGTCCCCTACGTGAAGATATCCCACAGGCTGTGAAGCTGAACCATTTCAAGAATGCGTTTGTGGTTACTGATGCTGAATGAGCCCTGGGGAACTTACCACTTTCACGAAATATACCTTATACTCTGGAAAACACTCCTTACGATCTGGAAATCGACGTCCGGGAAAGCGCCGACGGTATTATTAAACAGCATTAGGCGCATTACCATCGCAAACGCCGTACGAATACAACATATCTGCGTATACTCCGCGCGGATAAATGTATGGTGCCATTTTCGTTAAACAATTTTACGTGAAAAACGGACGACTGCGTCACTTGTAAATGACACAACACGGAACCANGGTGCCATTTTCGTTAAACAATTTTACGTGAAAAACGGACGACTGCGTCACTTGTAAATGACACAACACGGAACCAACAACTGAAGATCAAACCCCTCCGCATGATGAGGAGTGGGGAGTGACGTATTGCGTGCCGTATAACGAAGGAGAGAGACGTAGTGAGAGCTGGGAGGGACGGAAAGTATTATACACTGAAGAGCCAAAAAAACTGGTACACCTGCCTAATATCGTGTGGGGCCCCCCGAGCACGACGAAGTGCCGCACGATGACGTGGCATGGACTCGAATAATGTCTGAAGGTATGCAAGAGGCAATTCACACAATGAATCCTGCAGGGCAGTCNGTGTGGGGCCCCCCGAGCACGACGAAGTGCCGCAAGATGACGTGGCATGGACTCGAATAATGTCTGAAGGTATGCAAGAGGCAATTCACACAATGAATCCTGCAGGGCAGTCCACAAATCCAATCTGCGCCAATTTGAGAAAGGGTTACACGTCTGTCACGTTTAATTATTCTCGTCAGTCGTCGTTTNAGCTCCCCGCATATTGCCATACCCAAAACTGCGGCCTTATATATATTATTCTCGTAAACTAACATGCTGCGCAGCCACTCTGTGCTACGCCTGCTAGAAAAAAAGCTGTATTCTTTTTTCCGCACTTTTGGTAAATTAGCATGCAGCAAAGGGAAAAGGAAAAGAGAGGGAGAAGTTGGAATTAAAAATTATGGTTACGTTTGTCGTCATTGCGTTTAATAAACACGTGTACTGTGATCGTGCTTTGAGATACCAACGAGAAGATTTAACTTTAAGTATCGTGTTATGAAGTGTCACTGAAAATATTCTTACCCAGTTTTAAAATATCCTTTCTTAAAATAGTATATTCCAAGGAAATATTCATTTTTTTTACAGGTTTGCTCAAATCACCTTTAATCTGAAATATTAATTCCACAAAATAGACCATAGGACTGCTCGTAAAATTATTTTTTTTGTTTGTGTTACTATCAGCAAATCCTACACGTGAGCATTAGGAAAGAGAGAACTTTAATATGTATATTCTATAACTGTCGCTCTTAATAGTGCTATTCGAATCTTATTTATTTAAAAAATATTTCTTGTTGTTTTTGAAGCTTAGTTATGAATTTCTCCAAACAGGGCTCCCAATTGTGAAAGTACAATTCTCAGAATATTTAAAATGCTTGGTGTAATATTTAAAATTAAGCATTCGTGTACATTAGAGTCTCGTTAGACAAACCTTGGTACATACAGTTGTATAATCATCTCACATATGTCATTTGCTTTGACTTTTTGTTCTCTATTATTCGTTGTTGAATGAAATTAATTTTTTCTAAACTTACAGGTCCTGTAATATGTAGTGGTCGATTTTTCGTGCACGCATTGGTATTTTACTTGAAGATAAATTTATTAATTATTTTCTGTTGTTCTTAAATATTTTGCAGTCTCCCTCATTTTGTGTTTGTATTATTTATTATTATGTTCGACATCTGGGTTTCTCATATCCATATTTATTTGTACCTTTTCAAACTCTTTGTAAATATAACTTTTGTACTTTTATTAACTCTTGGCTATTTTCCACTATTATGTTTCACTATCAGAAAATGTTCTAGTTTAATAGTTCTGTTTGGTTTTAAGTAGTTATTTCATCTTACTTGCTTGTCGTGTCTCATGCTACGCTTACGTAGCATTTGTGATTCTCCCTTCATAAAAATTTTTTATCTGTGAAGTTCTTGTTATAAATTGAATACAAAGTAAATATTGAGATCTGAATTTCTACGGTAGTCAGTATCTAAAACATCACTTTTTTTTATTAATCACCGTGACTTGTCTTTCAATTTCGAAATAAATCACTTTGGTTTATAACCTTTACGCAAAATTACATTTGCGAAGTGACAACAACCGTCTGTTAATTTAAAGACTCTCTCGCGAAATCATGACATTTCTCGCTATTGCATTTACGCACATACCGAACGTCACTGAGGGTTCCGCAGCTCTGCGGACTGCAGTCGCTGCCGCAGAATATGCAAACGACGTCGTTTAAATTAAATGGTCGTGGAAGCATAAACTCTAAGTGGGCCTATTACAAGACACGCGGTTCAAGACAGNCTCTAAGTGGGCCTATTACAAGACACGCGGTTCAAGACAGCGATGTCCCGCGAATCGACCTTTTCGCCCGTTGACTCTGTACACGAGTGTACAAAGACTCCTTTCTGCCCGTGTCCTCAAAACGCAATAAACGTCGCTGGGCACTCATTGCCTGTGAACGCAAAACAATGGCGAACTTACCTAGTTAATTACGAGAGCGTTGTTAATTGAATGATGTGGAAATATTTACAGGTTGGCAGTAGTTGCACTGATTTAAGAAAACATTGTTATACGTATGATATTCGATTTGATATTTTATAGCAAAGCACGAACGGTAGAATTATATTTATATCACAATTTCATTTACTTTTTGCAAACACGGAAATAACAACGGCGTTATATACAGAATGACCCAGGTTCAGAGGTCATTACTCCGGGTTGTGAAAGGAGAGCTCATTTTAAGCAAAAACAATGCAGATATATGTGTCATTTCTCAAATAGTTTCCAACGTAGAAGTACTTTAATGATTCCCTTTTAAAGCGATGAGTGTGCCACAGTTTAAGTCAATTTCCTAAAATTCCTCCATCCATTGCAATTAATTTTTCTGTTCTCGTGAAAACAATTTTGTGTTACCCGAATGCATCTGCACATTTCTTTAGTTGGATAACGGCATCTCCACAACATAGGCTGGCAGTTTATCGCGTGTTCATCCTACCCCGTAGACAAAGGTCGAACGGAATTAGGTCTGGGGATCGTGGTCGCCAGTTAATGGGACCACCTCGACCAATCCATCGATTAGGAAACATACGGTCGAGATGGTATTTCAAAAGTCGGGTAGAGTGCTAAAAAGCCCCGTTATGCTGAAAGCACATAACTATCCTTGCAGTTGAAGCCCCCTCGTTATCTCTGTAATGTATGCCGAAAAACATTGCAAATAAGTGTGTCCTGTCATTAAATGATTAAAACAACATGAGTGATCAACGTGTNTGATGAGGAGTGGGGAGTGACGTATTGCGTGCCGTATAACGAAGGAGAGAGACGTAGTGAGAGCTGGGAGGGACGGAAAGTATTATACACTGAAGAGCCAAAAAAACTGGTACACCTGCCTAATATCGTGTGGGGCCCCCCGAGCACGACGAAGTGCCGCAAGATGACGTGGCATGGACTCGAATAATGTCTGAAGGTATGCAAGAGGCAATTCACACAATGAATCCTGCAGGGCAGTCCACAAATCCAATCTGCGCCAATTTGAGAAAGGGTTACACGTCTGTCACGTTTAATTATTCTCGTCAGTCGTCGTTTGTCCCGTTCTTTCACGATCTTTTTCCGGCCGCAGCGATGTTGAAGATGTGATGTTTTACTGGATTCCCAATATTCACGGTACACTCGTGAAATGGTCGTACGCGAACATCCAAATGTTATCGCTACCTCGGAGATGCTATGTCCCATCTCTCGTGCGCCGACTATAAAACCACATTCAAACTCACGTAAATCTTGATAACCTGCCATTGTAGCAGCAGTAACCGATCTAGCTGCCGACCGCATCACGTTACTCTGATTGGTTCCATACCTCTGTTATTTGCATACGCACGCCTATACCAGTTTTTTTGGCTCTTCAGTGTACATTTTAAGGCACTTGTATTTTAAAGTAGCTCTACGTTGAAAATCATGTGGGATATATACACATGTATATGAACATTTTTTGTTTGACATTACCTCTCCTCTCTCCTCCCAGAATAATGACCTTTCCTCCTTGGAAATACTGCATAGTTAATCATTAATGTAACATTTATTGACTATACCCAATAAATGTAACAATAAATTGTAAACCTCTTTCAAATCTATAGATACAAATGTAAAATAAATTATTTCTGATTCGCCGTAAATATTTTTCATCCTTTCCATACTCTGATAAAAAATATTTTTTNAAATGTAAAATAAATTATTTCTGATTCGCCGTAAATATTTTTCATCCTTTCCATACTCTGATAAAAAATATTTTTTTAAAACTATGAGTATGAGCTTATCAACATGTCAAATATTTTTTTTTATTCAGGAAATTACCTTATTCAAATTAAGAATGTAAGTATACAACAGTTACCTGTTATATTCACTGTGTATTCGGCAAGGCTGTTGCCTGTCAATTGCAGGACCCAGGCTCGCCACACCTGAGTTTTATCCGGTGATGTTGGTGGGCCTGGAACGTGGATAAAGTCCCTCACACAATTAAAAACTTTTACATTTGATCCTATGTTAACGTTTAGACGCGTTGTTTCCTTCAGAGCTTGACGCAATGGAACTGTCGAAGATAAAGTCAAGCACTCTCGACTTTACAATTTCGAAAAGTTAAAACTTAACTTCAAAATCAAGCAGTTATTTGCCAAGAATCTAACAGAGGTTATATGGAGTGAATATTTGTTTATTATACAGCGATTTTCGTCTCAGTATATTAAATCAAGCTCGTCTAAATCAAAGAAATGGCGAGCGAATATAATGAGAAGAGGAAATATATGAATTGACTTTTATGAGTCAAATAAACAAGCTACATTTTTTTTTGCAATGAAATGAAATTTTTAAATAAATGCGTTAGCCTATTTTAAAACTGGTACGTAAAATGTTTTCCTGGATCACTTTTACTAATTTACATAACAAGATACGCATTTTTACAAAAATTGCAGAACCAACTTTCAATTGTCTGAACTTTGACTTTACAATCGTATTGTGTATTTGTGTTTTCGTCAAAGGAATGACATTTTAAAGTGAAATGCTAAAGTTCTATATTGCGTAGGGACCTTAAACCAGCTTCTTTGGACAGCTAAAAAGTCACCTGAAGTAAAGAGATGGTTGGCCATGGTAGCAAAACAACTACTCCCAGAGGTGTGAAATGATGACCTTGTATTCCTCCATCCCTCCTATCGTGCAACGACCCAAACCAAAGGCGTTACCTCCAAGATTGAACGCGGGTTTCTTGTAGGCTATTCGAGGTTTTTGAGCACTTTTGAAAACACTGCTCAGGATATATTTTACCTTCTCTTTGAGTATATTTCCGCCATATGCAAATTAACATCGCCATTGGCGTGGTAACTTTATTCATGCGCTATAAAAGTAAATGGTTAGAAAGGAAAATGTTTTACCAAGATGCAAATGAATACCCTTATATGCTATTGACGGTAAACTGAGCACTTTTTAAAGTCCTGCTCAAGATCTACTTGTATGCACATTGCGTATTCTTCCGCCATATGTAAAATTAACAATACAACGCACATTATCACTTTATTCATGTGTCGGTGAAATAAAACTGTAGAATTTTTTTTCAAAGGAAATATTTTACAAATTGGTTATTTCTTACACTTATATACAAAAAAAAAACGCAAAGTAAAACAAATTATATTTAGTTTTCATAAATGTTTACCTAATATTTTGAATTCAACGCTAAGACAAGGAACTAATTTCCACCTNAAATTATATTTAGTTTTCATAAATGTTTACCTAATATTTTGAATTCAACGCTAAGACAAGGAACTAATTTCCACCTGTCGTGACCAACTTTACTGGGCGCATTCCAGTCAAAGTACCGAATAAAATATATGCAGCTAGGGAACGTAACATTTTTCAAAGATTGAAGCCAAAAGTTTTCAGATAACAGCGAATAAATAGCCTTATAGTATGTATTAAATAAGAAATACTAACTTCAGTGATCATAAATGTATTGCACTTGCAATGCAACGTCCAGTGTAAGGAAATATTTTTATCAATTCACTGCCAACTTAACTAGGATCTTGGGCGTCATTTTTTAATGTGATATTTAAGAAGTTTTGAGCAGTGACTTTTTACAAAGGTTTGTTTAAAAAATGTTCACTTTACCATGGACAGCCTATAACATTATGAAATACGGCTTACATGCGATTCACTAAAATGCATCATTGTAATGGTATCAATTTGTATAATATATTTTTAATTGAGAACAGATACAATAATCTTCAGTCATAAAAATGATGATTGATTTACATGAAAATGTAGGACACCACTATTCGACTCCGTCTAGAATGTTTTATGCAATGATTGTCTGTTAAACCTTATACCCTAGTAGAAAATGTCTCAGTTACCAGTATGTACCAAAATGTTAGTCTCATGAAATTTCCATTTGATCATAATTGCGCCTTTTTTTTTAAGTACACACCACCTCAGTACTATACAATCGCACACGGTTTCTGTACCAGTAAAATCCTTTCAAATAGTCATCGTGTTATTTCTCTCCATTGTAGCAGACTGTTTTCGACATAGCTTCTTTCCCGACTTGAAAACCTTTAGATGCAGGGTTCAGCTATTTCATGGAAAATGTTAGTAATGAGCTTTTCTCAGCTTTCGTGAGAAACGGCGGTTGAAACAAAAGAATCACGCGAGCAGTTCCTTGAGATCACGCAAAATGATCGCACAAAAGATGATTTATAATAGGTAAATGTGAAATATGTGTTACCCATTAAGAACCCTGGCAATATTTAAGGGTAAAATACTCGTTTGTAGATTTTTTTTTTGTATTCTACTAGAGTTCCTAATCTATCCCCGACTATCACAGAAACGAGCCAACGCAGAAGAGGGCCAACCTTCAATACAGAAAAAGGCGGTTTTCGGTCTCACGCCACCACGTCTACTGTAGTTGAGCGCAGGTTACTTCCACAGAACCTGCTTATTAAGACTTTCCACTGCTGGCCCATTTCTTTGAGACATAAAATCTGCAGAATTTCATACTTGTAAGTAATTTTAAAACTGAGGATAACATTTTTAGATGAATTTAATACAGGTGAGTATTAAGGTAATCAACTGCTTACACAACCGAGTGGCTATTTAACGTTAAATTTTTATTTTTTTTTACAATTTACTCGCCGGTTGGCTCTGCGATTTCAGAAAGCTTATACATCTCGCTGTGGCAGCTTCTGGCAACTAACTACATGGCACCTCGTAACTGCATGACGTTCGCGATTAATTGAGCACTTTCGAAAGCTTTGCACTTTTCTCCTCCCGTTGTACGCTTCCGTCATCATTATATAATTTATATCGCCGTATGCCTTAAGTCCATTCACGTTTACTTCCAACTTTTCTGAAGACCGACTGAAGCTCTACTTTCAGGCTATTCCTCCGCCTCATGCAAAACAACGCTTGACTAAGTATGGAAAATTACAATTGACACCAGATGGACAAAGCACCGCATTCGTGCGCACTCACTTCGATAACAGTTTGCATGAGAACTATTTCTTACCGGGCATTACCAACACGCCTATTTTAGCTCTGGTTTTATTCGTATAAATTATAAATTAAAAACTGTTNATTTCTTACCAGGCATTACCAACACGCCTATTTTAGCTCTGGTTTTATTCGTATAAATTATAAATTAAAAACTGTTTTTATAGACACGACATAAGTAAAATATTTAATTTAACAATAAATAAGATACTTGAATGTTAACAGAAGTGTAAAACGCTTGTTTCGCGGAATCTTAAGGAAAAAATCAAACACGTCATATATGGGGTAATTTTTCAAAGGTTTGATTCAAAAATGAGAAGCAACCGCGAAAAAACTATAATAACTTTATTCATGCATAAGTCTAGTAAAAACTCGACATTGTTAGGAACCTAAATTTGTTTCTAATATGCCAATTCCTACTTTGATGCGTATAAAACCAATAACACCAACATGATTTGCCGTAAATTGTAACATCACACTCGCAATAATACGTCAATGCCCTGAACTATTTCATTTAATTCTCTGCCAACTTTACTTGGAGTTTCCACGCCAGTGTGTGCGGTAACACATATTCAGAAAACGTTCAGTGTTTTTTCATTTCAAATGTTGATTTAATTTACCGTCAACATCCTACAGGATATGAGATTTATATTAAACGAATTTTTTTATAACGAATCGTTATTCAGTTCCTTTAGGGCAATCGCAATAATTATTTAGCACGCATTGTTTTTCCACTCGTATCTTCCTCTTCAAAATACAGTATATTGAAGAGGAAGATACGAGTATAAAATTAATATTTCACACAATTTCTCCTTTAAAATACTGGAGTCGTAACTCTCTGTCTGTTGTTGCCAAGAGCATAAAGCTAAGTAATTATTCAAGACGATAATTTTTACTGTTTTATACAAAACTAAAATTTTATTTTTGGCATCGCGGTTACAGTGAGATCTTCTCATCATTGTTTTTCTGAGCGTAAACGAATCCATTGTTGTAATATTCGCCCTTGGTGCTAATAGAAGTTGAGTGGCTGCAATCTCGACGAAACGCAACGACGCGAAGGGTCGTTACCTAGACNCGCCCTTGGTGCTAATAGAAGTTGAGTGGCTGCAATCTCGACGAAACGCAACGACGCGAAGGGTCGTTACCTAGACGAGCGGGGACAGCCAATGGTGCCCGGTGCCATTGCCACCAGAAGCACCAATCAAAACCACGAAACGGCTGGTGGTAAAAGGGTTGACGGGAGGGGAGCGGGCGGACGGTGGACGTTAAACCCTGGGGTGAAGCGTGGTCGCCTAATTCGCGTGTGACGTAATGTGCCTTTAATGCGACGTAAACATTTGCAGAGAGATCTGGCCGGCGTTAGCACGTAGCGGGGGGCTCGGCTAGACACCACCATCCTATTTNACGTAAACATTTGCAGAGAGATCTGGCCGGCGTTAGCACGTAGCGGGGGGCTCGGCTAGACACCACCATCCTATTTTCGCTCCCCACCCCCTCCACTCCCCCCGTTCCTCTTGTAGCAGTCGTTTTTCACCCGGGACCTGATTAAACGTTGCTTTTACGAGAGACAATGAAAACTGTCGCGGTGGTACTGGAAAAAATGGTTGTTGAGGGGAGGGCGGGGTGTAGGTTCGCTAGTGGGCGTTTCGGAAATTCGCCCCGAAAGAGACGGCAAACGATGTTAATTTGTGCTCGCGTCGCGTGTCTGTGCAGGAGAGGGATAGCTCTAGAGCGGAGAGAGGGTGTAAACATAGAGAGAGAGAGAGAGAGATAAATAAAGACAGAGAAAGGGACGATAGGAGAAATAGCGGCAAATCACCGGGATTTGCAGGTAAATGTTAAAGCGCTGAATGAACGTGGCGAAATTGCTTCACGTTTTTGTTGTGTAGGTGTTGGGGAAGAGGAGGAAGGTGGGTGGTGCTGGGGAGGAGGCAACGATCACCTACCGGTAAATTTATGTTGCTCGGATGGGATCGAGTTGGTTTCTCCATCCAAATCGCTGGAAATTGTAATTTTTTTTTTACTCGGGGATTGCGGTATTTACGGAAAATCGAATGTCAGGAATTCCAGCGACAAGAAAATCATCTCATTTGCACTTTACTAACTATGAAGAGCATTCTAATTAAATGCGCATGTATCAATAGTTAATTAGCGTTATATTGTTATGATTCCTAGTAATTTTATAGCTGATATTTGAAAAATTCAGTGAATCAACATGTACACGTAGTGATATGTTATAAAAATTAATATTTTCCTGATACATTACAGTTTTGCTTTTATAATTCTAATAGTCGTTTGCTTTTATGTACTATTGTTTCAACATAACGTATAAATAATAGTGGTGTATAAAGCCACTTATTCAAAGCAAACGAATATTATTTTAACAACGTATTTACTGGATGTGAAATATTTTTATTAATATTGATTCATGTTGCTTAGTTCTAGAGATGTGACTGTAAAACATATGTAACTAACAGAAATGACGTCAGAGAGACTCTAAAATAATAATATCTCTTCAATGACTGCGAATAATCTCATATCAGTATCTGAGAAAAATCGTCATACTAAATTCGGTAACCAAAAAAGACTATATATAAACACATTTTAGTTATAGTGTAGATTTGTGGCAAATTTTGTTGTATTCTGTGATTCGTTTGAAAGGTTTTATGACGACCCACACGTTTGGGCTGGCACACATGTGTAGACGATTTAGATGAAATCATTTTTCAGAAAAACAGTTGGAAACTGTGCAGTTACGGAAGAGCGATAAAACGATGATGCTAGTATTTTGTGTCATTTAAACTTCTTAAAAGAGAAAATAATTTTGACACGTAACACATGTCCGAAGTATGCATTAGAAGTGGCACTTTCACAACCCCCCACCCCCCCTAGCTTAAACCAGTATAGGGCCTCCTGGACGACACATGTTACCAATTAACGCGTGCCGAGGTCAAGCCGAGGTGGGGTAGCACTTTCCGCCCATGGGCCCCTCCCCCACCCCCCTAGCGAACCACATCAAACTTGTACACACCTAAGAAATGATGAGATATGCTGGCGATTTCCGCCCACAAGAGAAATTAAAACACATGCTAAAGGGTGATACGCACCGAGAATAAGCTCACAGCTTATGGCAGGGGCAACTGGCCCACGCCCCCTCTGCCCCTTCCACCAACAAGAGGCAAATGCGTGGATGAAGTGTTCATTGTTCAAAGCCTTCCTCCACCCCCCTCTCCCAACAAGGGAGGCACATGTAGGAATCTAGGGAGGGTGCCAAGAGAGTTTAAAAGCCTCTTTGCGGGGAGGGTGGGGATCAGTTGAATCAGATCAGTCAGTCAAGTTAGTAGGGTCAGTCGAGTCAGCCGGGTCAGTCAGGTCAGTCATATCGAGGCAGTCGGAAGCCGCGACACTCCGCGCCGGGAGAATCAATTACCTCAGACCAGGCAACCAGTCAGTTAGAAGTGCGCGCCGAAAGAGAAAGTCTGTGCAACAGTTAACCGAGGCTGGGGAGATCAGACCCCAGACAAGTGAGGCAGTGGCATCAGTCAGTCAGTTGCATCGGCAGTTATGTGAGAACAATTAACCTGGTCAGTTAAAATCGCGAGCCGAAAAAGAGAAAGTCAGTGCATCAGTGCGACAGTCGGGTGAGTGATATCGCACACTGAGGCCGGGGTTTTGGCCCCGGCAGAGTCAACCAGAGACAGTGTTAAGGGGTCTGCCATATCGGGACAGACGACAAGTAATTTCCCGCGCCATGAGTGCCGAGTGAGTCAGTCACATCAGTCGGCCGAGTCAGTTACAATTATGCACCGAGAAGGCGGAGTAGAGTGGTGAGCTTCAACGAGGAGTGCCACATCGAGCGATTGGGAGTAGTATAGTGCAACCCCGCACCGAGAGCTGGGGTGGGGGCCACCAATGGTCCCTCACCGGGATGTGGTAGGGAGGTAATCAGTCAGTTACAACCCTACGCCGTGAATGGGAGTCAAGTGGTGAGCTTCAACGAGGAGCGCCACATCGAGAGGAAGCCAGCTGAGTGCAATACGTCAATAACAGCCAGTCCGAGGGCCTGTAACAGGGCCACCCAACTCACCAGATCTCAACTACTGCCGGAACAACTACTCCGCAACAAGTACAGTTAAGTCAAAATTTCGTCACTCAGGGACGTGTTCTGTCACCTAATGCCCCTACAGCATCGGGAACATTAGCCAGAACACTGTAATCAGTCCTTCAGGCCAAGAACTCGCAGGGCCGAGAATGTGTACTTCGCGCGAAAGTGCCGGGAATGTGTTTATGAATTCCCGTAAAATAAACCTGTTAAAACCAAGACGTGATGAAGTCATTATTTTATATACCCTCNGAATGTGTTTATGAATTCCCGTAAAATAAACCTGTTAAAACCAAGACGTGATGAAGTCATTATTTTATATACCCTCAATCTTCAAGGCCCCTTATAGTCTCTGCCATTTAACATTAATTGAGATCCTATTCCTCACAGGTGGGGAATAGCGTCAATTTATATGCATTGCAGCGTTTATTTCGGTTTTCCACTTTGNGAATGTGTTTATGAATTCCCGTAAAATAAACCTGTTAAAACCAAGACGTGATGAAGTCATTATTTTATATACCCTCTATCTTCAAGGCCCCTAATAGTCTCTGCCATTTAACATTAATTAAGATCCTATTCCTCACAGGTGGGGAATAGCGTCAATTTATATGCATTGCAGCGTTTATTTCGGTTTTCCACTTTGAAAACATGGATACAAGGAGTTGATATAAGTTTCACAGGCATCTTCAGTTTCCAGAAAAAGTCAAGCTGGTAGAAATGAGTAGAATAACCTAGTTTTTCTATTGGCCCAGAGAGTTGTTCCACGTCTTAAAGATGAATGAAAAGCTTTTACATACTTATTATATGACATTTCTTTAAATGGAAACACAAGTTCATGTAAGACAATTATTGTCATATTATTCTCTTAGGGACGACTGTGTTAGAATGTGCAATTGAACAAAAAATATCGCAATGCAATTTTATTGCGTTTTATATACAATAGTGACGTTATCAAATATATAAAACTTTTTTTCAGAGATGTTACTCCTAATTTTTTTAGTCCATAGAGCTCGCATTACCATAGCTCTGGGGGGCGCGGTTGGCTTTGCAGCTAGAGTGCTCGCTTCCCAGTAAGTCTAGCCGGATTCGATTCCTTGTGGGGTCACTCCCGGATCTCCGCATGTCGGAATCATGCCAGATGGCCGCTTGTTGGTGGGTTTTCTTGGGGAATCTCCTGTTTTCGTCGCCTTTGCATTCCGGCGCTGTTCCGTATCCACCTCACCTCATCCACATCGGCTCTGTAGACCACGTCGTGGTCTACACTCTACTCCACTTCATAAGTTTGGAGTCTGGATAAACAATTACAAATTTTTTGTAGTTTAAATGTTATGTGGTATTGTTTGATAGAGACGCAGGACTACCCATTAGTGAACTTACTTACGTCGTTAGGCCTTCAAGTTCCTTGAGAATGTCGCATCTCTGGGTGGTGACAGTCGAACAAACCTAACGACTTGTTGAAGCAGCGACACGTAAATGTCCCATCATGCCCACTTTAGACGCACAATCCCCACGAAACCAGCCGCAATTAATCGATTTCTCAACTCGTGCCCATCAGATCTGCCCGGTCTTAACACCTTCGTCCCCGTGCCAGCTTTTCTTCACGCCGAAGTTCCTCCGGATCCAGCCTCCCTCGCTAACTCCACTCCTCTTCGCTAATCTCCCGCCGTTACATGTTTTGCAAAAGTGATGGAACTCGCGCCCTGGAGTAAGGGGGTCGAAGGGAGAGGGATGCTGTAACAACCCGCGGTGCCGCTAGGGGCGCCACTTGAGCGGATTTGCATGCAAACAAGCCGTCCCTCAACCGCCGAGCCGACGGCAGACGCGTGCCTTGCAGCCTCGCTGTTCGGATCGCTAAGCGTCTGTGTGCACCGGGGCATGCCTGAAGTGCGTATGATACGGCGGCGTCACGTTAATATGTCCTCCCGCATACATCAGCACATTTAGAGGCTGTTGCCTGGCTTTAAAGCAGTGAGAATCTGGTATAAGGAAATACATTATGAGGTAATTCGCTTTTTCGAAGTCAATTTTGAAGTTATAAACTTGAAACAATACCTAGGTGTGAGAAATGATACTATCAAGCTCTGTATCGACGCAGCTATAACAATTTGTTTTTCAGTAATTTTTTATTTAATTAAGTCTTCTTATCTTTACAGGAAACAGGCTATGCATTAATGATACAAAAGGCTTCGATGACAAAGAAGCGCGTATTTTTTGCTTTAACAGGAAGGTATAAAAACACAATTTCATTAACATGTATTTCCCTATACGAAATTAATTCTCACTCTCTCAAACCAGGCCACAACGTTAAGGGCTGTTCACGGTGAAGTGAGCACTTTTAAAATCAACCTGTGAAAAATGTGATTGGCTCTGCCTGAATTTTTCTTTTATCGTTACAAAAACCGGTATGCGCCATTAAAGTTGGTAACAAGAGAAGAAAAAATAGTTTCATTTATAAACTTCGAATAAAAAGTGCCAGATGAACATTCTTTAATAATGAAACGATTTTATTTTATTTCTGTTTTCCAGTGCTTTTAAGTGTAAGAACGAGCAAATTCGTGAAACATTAACATTTCTAATTACTTCAGTTTTACTTGACCGACGCATAAAAAAAGTGATACAGGCCCATGGAAATGCAAATTTTACGTGCGGTGAAACTCTACAATGTAATCAAAGAAGTAGATCCTAAACTTGGTTTTCAAAAGTGCTCAGTTTACCGCAAACAGCCTATACCTCTTATGCTTCTGTGCCAAACCAGTTCTCCATCATCTTCTAATGCATGGGGAAATGTCTGCCTGTAACTACAGAGGAAAGTTATGGTGAATTCCGAAACATCCATAGTGCAATGCAGCACTATTCTGGCAACTATAGATATAGCTTAACAGAGTCGAATATTAAATTTAATATGTTGTACCTGGTTTCACACAGGAGGGCAAAGGGGTTTCAGATTATTATTCTTTCTTTGCAGAAAAACTAGATCCACAGTTCATAACGAACATGTTACAGAAAAACTATCTCCACAGTTTAATAAAGAACATGTTACATAAAAACTAGCTCCGCAGTTTGATAACGAACATGTTAAAGAAAAACTATCTCCACAGTTTAATAACGAACCTGTTACATGAAGGTATGACCACAGCGTTAAAAATTGTCTTGANGAAGTTATAAACTTGAAACAATACCTAGGTGTGAGAAATGATACTATCAAGCTCTGTATCGACGCAGCTATAACAAATTGTTTTTCAGTAATTTTTTATTTAATTAAGTCTTCTTATCTTTACAGGAAACAGGCTATGCATTAATGATACAAAAGGCTTCGATGACAAAGAAGCGCGTATTTTTTGCTTTAACAGGAAGGTATAAAAACACAATTTCATTAACATGTATTTCCCTATACCAAATTAATTCTCACTCTCTCAAACCAGGCCACAACGTTAAGGGCTGTTCACGGTGAAGTGAGCACTTTTAAAATCAACCTGTGAAAAATGTGATTGGCTCTGCCTGAATTTTTCTTTTATCGTTACAAAAACCGGTATGCGCCATTAAAGTTGGTAACAAGAGAAGAAAAAATAGTTTCATTTATAAACTTCGAATAAAAAGTGCCAGATGAACATTCTTTAATAATGAAACGATTTTATTTTATTTCTGTTTTCCAGTGCTTTTAAGTGTAAGAACGAGCAAATTCGTGAAACATTAACATTTCTAATTACTTCAGTTTTACTTGACCGACGCATAAATCAAGTGATACAGGCCTACGGAAATGTTAATTTTACGTGCGGTGAAACTCTACGATGTAATCAAAGAAGTAGATCCTAAACTTGGTTTTCAAAAGTGCTCAGTTTACCGCAAACAGCCAATACCTCTTATGCTTCTGTGCCAAACCAGTTCTCCATCATCTTCTAATGCATGGGGAAATGTCTGCCTGTAACTACAGAGGAAAGTTATGGTGAATTCCGAAACATCCATAGTGCAATGCAGCACTATTCTGGCAACTATAGATATATCTTAACAGAGTCGAATATTAAATTTAATATGTTGTACCTGGTTTCACACAGGAGGGCAAAGGGGTTTCAGATTATTATTCTTTCTTTGCAGAAAAACTAGATCCACAGTTCATAACGAACATGTTAGAGAAAAACTATCTCCACAGTTTAATAACGAACATGTTACATAAAAACTAGCTCCGCAGTTTGATAACGAACATGTTACAGAAAAACTATCTCCACAGTTTAATAACGAACCTGTTACATGAAGGTATGACCACAGCGTTAAAAATTGTCTTGAATTCTCGTAAATTTTAACGAAAACGTGCAGTCAGTATACGGAAACGCAATCCGTATTAACGATAAATTGTGCCGATATCCTTAAACACAAGCCAATAAACGTATTTGTGTTTCCTGTAGCTTCAGGTTTCGGGTACGAACAATTCCGAGTCCACACGAAACTTTCTTTGCTAATGTTATCAGAAAGTTATGTCTTCTGCGGCAGTTAGCATATCCATGACACACATGTATTCGTCCGAACACAAAAAAGTACCATCGGAACTTGTAATAAGCTTAAAACACACAGATATTTCTAGAAACTGAAAAATAATAAGTTAGGTATGCCATATTTTTATAAATAACATATAATAATGCTTCATATTGTCACAAGAACGTCGCAGATGAGTGGTTAGTACCAAATAATCCAGTTATATTTATCAGTGCCCAAATCCCGCTTCAAAATAAAATATTTTATTTTTTAAAATTTATTTTTTGTTCGCAATAAAACATTCACTTAACTTAAATTAAATTTTCACAATACGTATTTTTTAAATGTCTTAAACCACCAATTCTTTAAATTTTGTGGCAAGTCCGTTTTTGAAAAAAATTAATGTGACCATATGTAGTTTTACGGAAAGTTTTGAAGAACTTTAACCATAGCTTTTCCGGAAATTTATGCGGAAAAAATAACATTCAAATTGTTATCCGTCATGAGAATTTGACCCACCAACGGCTTGTGTTAATTAATACACCCTATTGCAAGTTATTTGTTTTCGTTTCCCTGCGTTTGTGCCAGAATGCTAATCGGGAGATGGCTGTCACCATAAAACGAAAGACACACGCCCATGACTTGACAGGCATGCGAAGCTATAACTTCGCTCTCTGAATTCGCTCTAGTGATGACGGTCACAAAAACGTCCCCTTGTTTCCGCCAAACCCCTCGCATGTGATTAACCTAACAAATATTTTGGTTCACGCCTTAAATAAAAGCAGGCAATTTATTTTTGTGTTGTTTCTTGGAGAACAGAGCTCTTTTAAGCCCCACGCCTATAGGTACAGCATTATTCAAACCCATTATACCGACTGTTATAGAGCAGTTTCTGTCTCATAGTATTCCCCTTATTTCCACCCTCTGTGGTTCATGCGTCGGTAAACTGAAACTGCAAAATTGTTAAAAAAAAGTAATATTCACAAATTTGCTAATTATTATACTTACATGCATAAAAAAACGTAAAGCAAATGAAATCATTAAACTATTCATAAATATTTGCCTTACATCTTTAATTCAACGTTAAGTTATATAACTACTTTACCTCCGCCGTTATTGGACGCATTGTATTTAGCGTGCGTGTTAAAGTATTTGCAGGTTCAGACAGTAAGGTTTTTCAAGCGTTGATTTCAAAACTGCTGTATTAACTGCGGACTGCCTATAACAAAACGAACTGTAAAACTTCTCAGTTCCTGCCCAATCGCCAGTCAAACTTTATTTACAGACGGACCTGTAGATCGCCGACACATGAATTCAATCAGCTTTCGGCGTTCCAATATAAAGTTGGACCCATGCTTCAGGCATCATCGCCAGTATATTGCCACCGGTAGAATTAATTTATACCAGTGTTTTTTTTTTTTTTTGTTCCTTAGTTTAAGAGTTTATTTTATGTATTATTACTCTCATAACTTTAGAGGTTTTGGAAAATTTCCTCATACTCTTACCATGTTTAGTTTTTGTTGCAGCCATTGCTCCAGTTGTTTTCCTGTCTTTGGTTTGTTTACTTCGTGTACAACAGAAGAGCTCATAACTTGGCTGGTGTGTTGTGTTATTGTAACTTTGTTGTTGATTTGCTGTCATTGTCTGTACTTTTCATATCAAATAAAACACATAATAAATTAAATCAAAATCAGCGCATAAACGTTTGGTATAAAATGTTAATAAACACTTATTGCGCCTTTCTGTTAGTAATATTTAACAATCATCGTGATATTTGTTATAGTTTGACACTACGTGCTTCTCGCCAATTGTTTATTATTCCTTCTGCATCAGTTATGTGTGTTCCATTCTTGCAACTCATTCGTATATTATTTCCATCTTTAATTCGTAATGTAGGCCTTTGCTAAAAAGTCCGACGTTCATATCATACAGTTATTACATATTCTTTTGACATGGATTACATGTCTTTCTCGCACGCTCGGGGGGTAATGGGCGCCGCACTCGCCGTCACGAACACATGTACCGCGCCTCGCCCCGCCACTCAGTCACTGTACGCACGCCGGACCGTGCACATGTACCGACCGACGGAGCAAGGTTGCCCGCACATTATAAATACATAATTTTATAACGTTCGCCTTATCGCTTTCAGTGGTGCGTCATCGAATCTGAGACAAATTTTGGCGCAATTTGCAGCACTTTTATTATTTCACGCGCCATTGCTCCGAAACTACAAGTGCCACGGACGCGAGTGATAGCTCATTTGAAAAGGCGTAAAAGGATCCTCCTTTTAACGCAACAACCACTGATCTACTATGAAAATTTTCGGAGCAGCTGTGCTTTTAACTCGTGAAACAGCGTCATGCCGCGAAAGAAGGGCAAGGATCCGAGTCNGAAAATTTTCGGAGCAGCTGTGCTTTTAACTCGTGAAACAGCGTCATGCCGCGAAAGAAGGGCAAGGATCCGAGTCGAAATCCTCCACAAAACCGACAACCACCATTAACTTCGGCAGAACGAAGCCGCAGGTATAGAGAAAAGAAAAAATTNGAAATCCTCCACAAAACCGACAACCACCATTAACTTCGGCAGAACGAAGCCGCAGGTATAGAGAAAAGAAAAAATTAAGAGAATCGGATAACCAGGAAAGAAGTTACGGTGCTCCAAATACTAGCGTGCAGAACTAAAACGGTGCGCGCGCTGCTTCTCCGCCGTCAAAACGACCGAGGATGTCAGATATGTATTTGCGAAATCTAGACGAAGCTGACTAGATGACTCATGATCCCCCCTTGGTCGCAATGGACCCCAACACAGGCCCTTCAATACTGTTACTAAAGCAACCAGCAGCGCCGTCGCGCTACTCTGGCGCAGACAAGCAGTTCGCAAATCTATGTCTAAACTATTCCTTCGGGCATGTGTACGGTGTGTGCGATCACCTCTGGCACAAGGATATATCGAACTATGTGTTTCATTCATTATCCAATACCCTAACAAGACAGACGTGTAATCCATGTTCGGTAGGTGCCACAAACGGCGATCTACCAAGGACAAGTTTTTTCAAATATAAACCATTTAAACTGTCTGTAATTTCAATTTTGCTTTACGTATTTGAATAATATAAAAGTTTACGCTTATCGTACAAGTCAATATAAATGTTGAGCTTGTAGATATTTCAGCATCCAACGTTTGCATGGAAGAAGCTCTTCGGTTGTTTTAGACTTTTCATCACAAGAGCAGATGAGCTTCTTAAAATGTTTTCGATAAAACAATCACATAATTACGGCCGAGAAAAACAAAAAAAAATGTTTGCAGTGTAGACGAAAATACTATTCATTAGCTATTTCGTTAAAAACCAAAGTAACTCTCAATTAAAAATATTGAGCTACTGTTTTTAGGCAGGTTTTAGGTGTTTATTTTGCAGTTAATTTTTTTTGAAGGAACTGATTTTCTTTTATCTGGGAAACTGCATTACAGAAGATGGTGAACTTTTAGTTTCGCGTTGGGAACAATGCCATTATAGCACCTCAGATCAAACTTTTTCTTGCTGCATCCTTCCTCCGATAATCATAAAGGAGAAAACAATAATAACTTCTTCGTGTACTTTCTTTGAAAAGACAATCCTTTACTTGAAAATAAATTCCCATCCGATTTATAAAAAGTTCATTAAATATTACATCAAAAAGTTGCATTGAGAAATTTTGAAATAGAGCCCAGCTAAGATAATATTAAACAATATTTATAACATCAACGGAAAGACTTGGAAATATTAATCACAGAGAGGTTACGAAAGATAAGAATAAATCATCTCACTCATTTAACTATACTTTATTTTTCAATTGAAAGTGGAATAATTTATTTTGCTCTGCGTTTATCACCACGATTTTCCAATGAGGTGGTCCGGATTATATTCCGGCTCTTTCAGCTCGGGATTTCCGCAAATTAACACGTGTACTTGTCGTTTCCATGCAATTTCGTTTTGTTGGCGTGACCCCTGTTCACCTGCAAAAGTTATTTTCCTGTTCCTCAATCACAGGCTGTCAATTTACGCAATGTACTCAGGGACGACAATCGCTTACGGCCAAGCTCGTAGCTCCAGGATGCAAATATTCATAAGTATTATTAGTATTATTACCATGATTATTAACACTTCTGTGTCTTATCATACACGCCATAGCTGCGATTCGCCCGTATAAGGAAGAGTTCGCCTCTTCTCTTTGCATAATTGGCAAGTATGCCAACTTAAAGAGAAGGGCAGTGAATTCAGTGCAAGTTAATACAACAAAATGATTTCCGTGCCGTTCTCCATGTAAGTTGGCGATGGTGCGTCCTGTTTTCATCAATCCACGAGTGTTGCCTACCTAGGCTCCCAAACGGTGAACAAAACTTCAGTTAAAAATCGTTTTATTCAAAACGTTTCTACGTGTGCGAGTGATGACTGAGTACTTTTTACGTTTAATAAACCTTGCATGTCATGAGATAAGTTTCTGTTTTCAATTTTCGCTTCTAAGATGAATTCTTTAAATTTAAAACTGATAAACATGGGCGTTTAATGATCATCTTTCAGATATTAAAACTTCGTGAATCCTGTTTGGTAGTTTAAGAACACGACGCATTTTTAACTGTGCATAACTTTATGAAATGATTGGGGTCGTCAACGAAGGTCTCGTAAAGACGATTTTCCTACGGAAAGACTGTATTCCAGCTCTGTGCCTTGAGCTTAGAGGCGATGAGACATGCATGGGTCACCCTTAAGTCGATATTACATGACAAGGCGTGGCAAACAAGCTTATATGCTAGTTTCCATGCAAGCAGGAATGGAAGATTTCTATTACATGGCAATATATAGCACACTAGCATAATGCACGAATTTTTGTACTGCTATTTGCTAGTATTGCTTCATTAAAATTGACAATTTTACAAGTTCAGTAGGTTTTTAAGAATTTAAGCATATGAAAATGATAATTTAAAGAGTTCGGTGAATTTTTAAGAACTTGTAAAACGTACACAAGTTTGCGAATGCAATTATTTTCTATGTTAAGATTAAGTCGTTTAGAAAGTCAAACTCGGCATGAGGCGGTAGATGATTTGAACGTCTGTGCACGATGAAGATTACTGTTAATGTTCGTAGTATTTTCACAATTTTTTACACCTTCAAACAATATTTAAAAGCTGTTATTTTCAGCGTTATTTGAGTTTGTCCTTTTTAAAATATATATGAATTAATTTCAAACTTATGGATGTGCATTCATNTATTTTCAGCGTTATTTGAGTTTGTCCTTTTTAAAATATATATGAATTAATTTCAAACTTATGGATGTGCATTCATCTCTGAGACATCACTTTTCGCTGCATCAGTTCGCTTCAATAGTGCCACGGAGAGCGCCCTAGGCTCTGAAACAGTAAGTAGCCCAGTCATATTAGGTAAAAAAAGGGGTCAACCTCGGAATTAAAGATAATAAGCTGTTAATTGGTATAAGCCTTTGTTTTGTCGTTCTTAATGTTGTCTCAAAAGTCACCAATGTTATCGTGTCCGCGTCTTAAGATATTGAAGGTCAAAGGTCATAAAAATCGGTTTTTCGCAAATATCTCGCTTTTTATTGCTTAAATAAGATTTGCACTTATTATAAAAGTTGTAGAATATAAAATTCTCTACAACTTCTGTTTGAACTTTTTTTTCATACGATCAACCGTTTCTGCGGTAGACCGCAAAGAGTGCACCGCGCACAGTGAAACCCCTAATATGACTGGGCTAAATGTGCTAGGCAAAGCACGGAAACTGATACGAGACCTGCAACAGAAAATAGGACAGGCCAAGCTGGGAATGAAATCAGGCCATACGAAGAGATGAAAACCTTGATTTCTTACATTATATAGGTGATTGCCTCTATGGCTAAGGCGTCATGCCCAGTAGGCTAGTGGGCTGATCGGTGATGGTTACAGCACAAGCCCCAACATGAGAAAAGTTACTTTTAAGCATCGAGTGGATTATCAAGTACTTCGGTGCCCACTATAAATGGGAACTCCTTAACATGTCATGACTTCACGTTGAGTCGTTTTACATGTATACACGTTATACCGTTCATAGGATCAGCTGTGTTGCCCCCCTCCCAACCTGGTAAAACGAATATTCCACACTTATATAATGGCAAAATCACAAATATGTAAATAATATTAACAACCAACTTTCACAAAAAATGCATTTTATTTGGAAATTTATTTTTTATTGTTTTTTATATGCCACAGATTTTGTGGGAGTGCGAACAGTGACATGTGACTTAGCGTTATTTAGTAGTAATTTTTAAAATAGGAATTTTTTTATAATTATTTAATACCAAATTCTAACTTAATTTTCCACATGTTTTACGTGGACAAAAATGGGCAATTATAACAAGCTGGCTAAAACACTACAAACGGCGTATTATACAATAATAAACAATTTCGATTTCTTAATATCATATTATTAATAAGTATAACAAATATTGCATTTTATGGTTTTCTGAAATATGTAGACAGTGTGTGCCCCCGAAATTATGTTATGTTCCGCCTATGTACAACAGTAAATTTAAAATGCTTCAAATAAATATTTCTTGCTGAATGTGCGCTTTGGAGAATAGCTGATACGGTCGCTCAGTTCGTCATAATAAAGAAAAAAACCGTGTCCATAAAACAAACATTATCTTTATATTCACTTTTAGCATACATACTGTCTACTGTATAGACTGTAAGACTAATTGTTGGAACACAATTATTAGTTATAAGGGCACCTCTACCTGGTGTTTGAAATGCGTTACGATTTTTTACGAAACCACTAAATGTGTCCCCATTATATCAATGTACAAAAAGGAAAAACACACTTCAGACAAGGTACGAATATTACTCTCAATGTACAGGCTGAATATAAAAGAATTCCCCAATTTTGAAGGTCTATAATACCAAATCCAAACAACCTACAACTTTGAATGACCAATCAAATGAACCGTGTATCCGTGAAGTTTGTTTACCATACATTCATAAATGTTCATTGTGAACACCATGAGCGGCCCGAACGACATCTACGCGATAATCAAACTCGTTCCACGCTCTTGTCAGCTTGTACGGTGTTACGGTTTGGATGGCGTTCGTAACTCTCGGTTTGAGGAGGTGAAGGGGTAGCGAGCTTGCATTCAACACGTCAATGTGAAGGGCACGGTCTGATGTTGCTTTTATGTGCCAAGAGATGACACTTGGAGCTTCTGTCGTCTGACCATGGGCGTGTGTTTGTGGGATAGTCTGCATCCCAATGGAAACGGAACAACAGAAGGCATTCTGTGTTATTCAGTTTGCTAAATGTGAATCGGTTACGACTGTTCAACGTGAAATCCGTCGCAAATACGGACGTCATCCTCCCGATAGGTGGAGTATCGTACGTTGTTTTCGTCAGTTCCGTGACACAGGGTGCCTTTGCAAAGGCAAAAGTACCGGGCGGCCGCGTGTGTCCGAAGAGAATTTGCAACGAATTCAACAAGCGTTCGTTCGCTGTCCGAGAAAATCAACTTGACAAGCTAGCCGGGAAATGCAAATCCCTCAATCGACGGTATGGACAGTGTTGCGAAAGCGATTGCTGTACAAATCATACAGGTTACAGCTTGTACAGGCTTTTACCGAAAGGGATAAAGAACTGAGACGAGATTTCTGCACGTTCGTTCTTGCCCAGAACGAGGTTAAAGATGCTTTCATGTCTAAACCAGTGTTTAGCTATGAAGCGACGTTCCATACAAATGGTAAGGTGAACCGGCACAGCGTGTTTTGCGCTGTATACAAAGACACTGTTTTCGGCACTGTCTTTTTTCACGAGCCCACTGTTACTGGAATCCCTTATTTGGTCATGCTTACAGAGTGGTTGTTTCCTCAGTTANAGCGTGTTTTGCGCTGTATACAAAGACACTGTTTTCGGCACTGTCTTTTTTCACGAGCCCACTGTTACTGGAATCCCTTATTTGGTCATGCTTACAGAGTGGTTGTTTCCTCAGTTAGATGAGGAACATAGCCAAAAACAGCTTTTTCATATTGCTGTCTCTCAAAGCGTACTGATCGAAAACATGCGAAACTATCATAGGGATCCGCACTGAACTTAGCTTCAGATTTTTCACCAATAAAATAATAGTATCACCACTTAAGGTCCCACGGGTACACGCAGCACTAAGGAAACACTGCACGCCAGTTCAGCACCTTGCACATAGGAGCGATCGGGTACTAGGTACACGTATCAGTGTCGCCCTTATCACCCCCGCGCTTCACTGCTTAAATACCGCTAAAAAACTCTAAGTACATCATATTTCGACGTTTTTTTTAAGAATTAAATTCGTGTCTGAAAATTTGGAATGCGCGTTCACATCGTGTTGCGTATCAAATTATAATTTTTTTTAAATTCTTGAATACGTCTTTAAAACAGACTTGCACATAGCGTACCAAGGCGGAAACGGCAATGCAACATTTACAGGGTTATCTATCACAACCCAGTAACATCGTGACTAACGACACGATCGAAATGAGTGCGGTCTCGTTCGATAGGGCATACCGTGTTGGGAGTGACTACGAGCACAGCATGACCTAGTGTCAGCGCCGCGCATGCGCAAGACGCGAGCTGGGGCCGAATTTTCGGCGCTAGCAAAACATGTAGGGTAGTATATCTCAAGACAAGTATCCATTCTGTAACTTCCATTTCGTTGCCGTATCCAAGAGAAAATTTCACTCCCTAACGATGACGTGTTCACGTAAAACCCACGGCTGTGTCCAGATTTTTTTGAAAGCGCATTCTGGAAGTAGTTAGCGATAATTAAGAGTTACTGGTGTCTTGTTTCTTTGAGATTTGGCGTAACCGAACTTGCGTTTCCGCCACCGCACTGGCTATTTCCGTGGAAGCAAGCTGTTGAAGACTTTCCCAGAAAACGATCGTAAATTAATGCGACCGCTGGGGGTTGAATTATGAGGAGGACACACGGTCGGAAACTTTAAACTGTAGACGCAACCGAAGCAAAGCGCCCAGGACGGGGTGTGGCGGAAGGGGGTGAGTCTGCTGCATATTCCCTCCCCCAGCATACTCCACCCCCCTCCAGCTCCTTAGCTCGTAAATCGCTCGTGGACAGTGGCGCAGGAAATATAAACCTCCTGGAGTTAACTCCCCCTCTGCTTTTATATTCGCACGAGATATTTATGGGCTGCAGCTCGTAGCACAATATGGATGGCCCTCTCCGCCCTCCGGGGACAGGGAAAGAGTGGTGAGTTGCCGCTATCAAATGTTGCGTTTCGTCCACATCGTCTGTGCTGGCCGGCACGAAAAAAATAAATAAAAGCGATGTACATGACACCTAATTATTTTACATTACACTTACATTACATTCTGATATCCGGTGATCATAGTTTCGGAAGAGAACCCGGAAACTTGGTTCTTTAAATAATGAACATTCATTGAGTACGGTCATGTACAAAAATATTATGCTGGAGAGATAGTTCATTGCGATTGTTGCGTCATGTGCTCGATAAATATGAAGATATAACACACAGAAGTTATTTAATTGCGTATAATGTTGTATTTTTACCTGTGAAATGATTGGACTCACTAGGGGATAGAGCCTGTGATGCCTTCTTTTCAAGAATGGAGCACTGTCTCCTGCAACGTCGGGGCAGCATGAGTTACTTCCTACAAAATGTCAATATAAAATGTAAAAAGTAAGTATGTTTTGTCAAGGGTGATGTAATTACAATACTTGTAAGTGTCGAATTGATTTCTTGGTCGGTAATGTATACCATGCACGGAAAAGATAGTCTCTCATTGTGGTCTGTGCTTCTGTTGAGTTTGCAGCGATAGGTACGAGATGCACTCACGGCCTCCAGGTCTTCTGGGTATAAAAGAGCTTCACTGCTTTTTTCTATTTAAGGTAAACCTCTTCTCTTTATGTTTTGGGTCTCTAAAAGCATAGTACATACATAGTTGAAATATATGTTTTACGATGTCTCCTTACTCGTCATTACAAAGTGCGTACATGTAATGATATTTCTATATATATATAAATTCGGGGCGGGAGATCTGTGGTTAATTCGTTTCAATATGTGCCTACAGTTCTAGCACTATAAACGGTATATAATCAAACAAGTTGACATGTGACGTCTTTTGGAACTGAAGCCTCGCTGACCCACTTTTCGAGCGCCTCTTAGTCGACACGTGCCACGAGGCAGGTGGTGGATCGCCGTGACAGGTGTCCCATGGCTTAGGCCTTCCCCCTTCACCCACCCACCTCCCTACGCCTCTAGAAGGTCCGTGAGATTTGTTGAGCACGGAGGTTTCACAAGATAGAAAATAATCATGCACAGTTCGCCTTAATACAGAAAACACGCACCGCGGAAGAAACAGATGACGAGCTGGATAATGGTGCCGAGAACACCCCGCTCCCCCCTTAGCTAAACACAGAGAAGTAGCTGACAGAGCANTTCAGGAACCAGGGCACGTGTTTTGAAAGACATTGTTCTGCGTGCCACCACCTCACCCCTCCCCCCAATAATAGAGACACGTGCCGACACTTAAGGGGGGGACACTGGCAAGCATAAAAACCCCTTTAGGAGAGAAGTGGGGTGAGGTTCATTAGTACCGCGCAAAGAGCTCGGACAGTTGATTATTTCCGCCCAGAGTGAAGAGACAGTTCATTAGTACTGCACAGAGAGGTCGGTCAGTTGATTATTGCGCCCAGAGTGAAGAGTAAGTTATATAGTACCGCGCAGAGTCAGTCAGAGGCCGGGAGTCGGACCCCGGCCGGGTCAATGACGTAGGGAGTTAGAACGAGGCGCTCGGAAGCACCACACCAGGACGCGCAGGGAGTCAGGCATCGGCAAAGTTCCCGGTGGAACCGGCGCTTTCCTCACCAAACCTCCCCTCCTGGTGGCCGATACCTATTAAAAGGTCATACCAGGAGCGCTTCTTTCTACTGTACTTTAACTCCCACAAACAAAAGCTAGATCGGCTCTTTTGTTTCGCAGGGCGCCACCGGGAACTTTGAATTTTGAGTCCGTCATACTGGTCCGAAAAGAATTTAAATTACAAAAGCTAAATACTTACACATGACATTTATACACTACCGCGCTCGCGCTTGTCCTGCACACGAAAAATTAAGTATGACGGCATCCCTTAGCACATTCTCGGCCCAGTGCAACCAGGCTGTGTCGGACTAAGATTTGGGAAACAGCTGGTAGCCAGGATTGTTTCCTGCCTCCTCGCCCCTGGTTGTAAAGAGCGTTATCTATACCACACTGCAGACGTTCGATTCATTCATACTCTAAATTACACTCATTCAACTACCATTCTCGGGCCTTCGGCCTCGTCCATTCCTTGGAAAAACTCGCGTTGATCCATCCGACTTCCAAAATCACATTCCGGGTCCATCGCTGGGGTCGTTATCTCTGGGTATTTCCTGGAACAAAACGAATTTTATCCAGGAAATGTGGTCACATTCGGGTTATTGTCGCATCCGGTGTTTTTGTAAGGAGCCGCCCGAGGAGAAGGACTAGCACCTGACCACAGTGTACCCCGTGAAGGGCTTACTGCAGTCAAAGTACAGCTTCCCGTACATGCGAGCGGCATCCTTGTAGATCTTAGACGGGTTGAATTCTTCCCCCCTTCTCCAGAAGCACTCCTTGAGCAGGCTCAGAAGTGCCTCCGTGTTCGTAGGCAGACCCACCTGGGCGACGGTGAGCCTGTCCACACACTCCATGTGGGGGAAGAGGATCTTCTCACCCCTGTCCATAGATCTAACCAGCAGGGCAACTGCTGCCATCAGGATTGGTGGTTCCTCCAGTCTGGAAAGTTGGGCTCCTCTTACGACTTCGTCGTAGAGTTCCCACGGTTCTTTCGGGTGGGCTCCCACGGGCCATGCCTGGACTGACGCATCGATAGTGTTCCTATCAGAAGGCCAGTCGATCGTGAAAATTCTATCAGTACGGGGAACCATTTCGTTCCTCCTTACCTTGGCCTGGAGGAGAGAGACTTCTCTTTCCGCTCTTTCTTGTTTCGCTTCTTCCGTGTCTCTTTCCTCCACTATTCTTGGCTTCCTGGTAGCGTGGGCGGCTCTCCGCCTCTGGTCCCTTAGGAGTTTGCTCCTAAGTCCCTCCCTTATATACAGAACTGGATACCAGGCGCAAGGCCATCCATCATTTGGCCCCTCTCGATTTGTCTCATCTGGTGTTGTCGAGTTCGGGGTTGGGTCATCCAGGTCAACCAGGAAGACGGTCGACTCGGAGACCTTGGGCACTTGGGCTTGATGCACTATTGGTGCCATCTTACGGCTGGGCTCCGGTGTAGGGCAGTCTGGGTTGGTATTCTCCAGAATCACTGTGGGAAACAAGTGACTAGACATTTTCAAGGTCGGAGTTCTCCGGATCCGAATCCCTGCCCACACCCAGTGACTGGTTGAGACTTTGGCTCAGCCACCACATGTCGAATTCCTCATTCCTTTTACCTGCCTCGGTCAGGAATTCAAGCACTTTTGGTGCAAGGACCCTGTCCGAGAGCATACCACGGAGGTCGACCTGGCCGTGACTGCCTTCAAAAGAGGACCGTAAGTCCTCGATTTTCGGACAGTCATGGAGGAGGTGGGCCGAGGTATCAGATACCCCGCACACCACACAGTCTGGATCTTGTACTAGGCCAAACGAGGACAACTTCGCCTTGTAGTTTCCATGTCCGGTCAGAAACTGCGCACTGTAGTGACCTATAGTAAGCCACCGCAGCGACAGCCTCAGCCGGACATCCGGGAAGATCTCGAAGGTGATTCTTCCCTTTTCCGATTTCTCCCATCTCTCTTGCCAGGTGTTGATGGATCTCTCCCTAATTGCTTTCTGTTCCTCGGGGCGGATGGAATCCACCCATTTTCTCCTGCCTATTTCACCACATTCTTTGATGAAAAGATCGAGAGGGAGTTCTGCTGCCAAGACTTGCAAGGCATCATTTGAAGTTGTCCTGTAGGCCTTTGTGATGGCCAGTATTGCAGCACGCTGCACACTGATCACCTTTCTCCGGGTATGTTCCTTGTCAACCTCCGGGTACCATACACCAGCGGCGTATGTCACCACGGCCGAGAAGACTGACCTGTACATGAGTTTCAGCGTGTGGAAGCCGAGTCCCCAGTTTGCAGGTGCCACAGCTCTGAGTCGTTGGAACATTACAACGGCCTTGTTCGCCGCATAGTGTACGTGTCCTTGGAAAGCGAGACGGGTCTGCAGTATCACACCTAGATACTTCATTTCTTGGACGAGTTTTACAACTCGTCCTTCGAATCTGATCACCGGCTTGCGTTGGAGGTTCCCCTTTAGAATAATCCCATTCATTTTCTCGACCGAGAACTCCAATTTGAAGTTCACGGCCCATGTGGTGATCTTTTCGAGTGCTCTTTCCGTTTTCTCCTCCAACTCTCGCCGTGACCAAGCTGGTATTAGCAGTAGTCTATCATCCGCGTATCCGTAGATCACGCAGCCATCCGGGAGTGTTAGCCGCAGCAGTCCCTCGAAAATGATGTTCCACAGTATCGGGCCAAGGACGGACCCCTGGGGACACCCTTTGGTTAGCACTTTAAACTCAGTATGTTCCCCCAATCTGAGTTGACACGTTCTTTCGTTTAGAAAATCCTTGATCAGTCCGTATAGATTTCTGGGGCACTCCAACAAGCGTAGCTGCCACAAGATTTGCGGCCACCACGCATTGTCAAATGCTCCCGAGATATCCAAAGATATTGCCAAGACGTACTTGTGTTCGTACTGTCTTACCTGGTTCACCATGTCTATTATGGCCTTTTCTGTACTTTTCCCTTTGATAAAGCCGTACTGTCTTGCATGGATACCTTGGACTACATCCAGGTAACCCATGAGCCGCCTGTTCACCAGACGCTCCAAGACTTTCCCCATCACAGATAGCAGCGTGATGGGGCGGTACGACTTGGCCATTCTCGGGTTCTTCCCGGCACCTTTAAAGATGACTTTGAGAAGCCCTCTCTTCCAGCACTCGGGAAATACTCCTGTTCCCAGACAATGGTTGAACAGATCAAGCATTTCAGTTCTCATCCTTGGATAAGCTCGTAGCAACATTTCCCCTGTCAGGCCATCCATACCTGGGGCTTTCTTGAGTTTAATCCCCCGAACTATCGTGTTTAGTTCCTCCATATGGAACGGTGCTGTGTCCTCCGTCCTGATCTCCAATACTGCGTTTTCACGGATTTCCTTGTGGTAGCCACTCTCCCCTATCTGAGAGTCGTCAGGCAGCAAGACTTTCATCAAGTGCCTGGCGTTTTCCTCGAAGGACTGCAGCAACACTCCATCCGACTCAAGAGCTGGAAGCTCCTCGTTTCTCCTGATTTTTCCTGACACCATCCGGTAGACCAGGCCCCATGGGTCCTCATTTCCCCTTTCTGTTACAAGCGTTCTCCACGCTTGCTGCCTCTTTTTACGGAGCGTTCGCCGGTAGTCCCCTCTAAGAACATTGTACCGCCTAACTGCGCTGGCTCTGAGCTCTGGTTGATACACTCTTTTGAAGTACTTCCTGGACTTCTTTACCTGCCTTCTCATCCTTTCTAGCTCATCATCCCACCAGGGGTGATGAGGTACTTTCCTTGTGACCTGGGGAATTGCTTCCCTGCAGGCCACCATGATACATTCAACCAGAGTCTCAGCCCTTTGATTTGTTGTCAAACTGTTCAGTTGGGTCTTGTAATTATTCAGCCCCTTCAGCAGCACTCTGTCAAAAAGGGTCCAATTGGCTCTCGCTGTTATATATCTTGGATGCTCTGGTCCGTTTCCCTCACCTCCTTTCATCCGGATGGTAAACAGAATCATTTTGTGGTCGCTCTCTACCTCGTCAGAAACTCTCCAATTCCCAATACTTCCGAGAGCATGCGGTGTAGCTACTGTTACGTCTAGATACGATTCTGTATCGTGGGCTGGCGATCTGTATGTCGCCTATGGCCTGGTGTGTTTACAACCTGCAGATTTTTCTCGGTCAGGTACCTGTTTACCTCCTCTCCCCGGTCGTTCGTCACTCCCCTTAAGGTCTCAAGACTCATACTTAACTATTCCGCACCGAATATTATTCTCCTTTCCTTGGCTCTTTGAATGTTCATCTCCCATTGAGAGAGGTGTCTATCCAGTGGGTCACTTGGTTGGAAGTATGACGATACAATCGTCATACTCCCTCCCCCCATTTCCAGTTTCAAACACGCATTATGCGTGTTTGACAGAGCCTCCAGCGGGATATAGCATACCTTGGGGTTCCTAACCCAAATAGCAGCCATTGGTTTTTCCCCGAACATGACAGAGCGACCGGGAAGGCTTGGTATTTTCCCATGAAGCAGGTAGGGCTCCTGCATCAATTCAGGTCCACATTTTGCTCCTGTCCAACTCGATGCAGTTCCATTGTTGGAACTGCTGCCCTTTGCAGGTTGATTTGCCCGACGTGTAGCAGCGCATGACACTCTGTCATACTGGGTCCTTTCGAGCTCTAACGCGATCATCTTTTGGTGAACAGGGCAATCCAGAGAACCGACCTTGTGATTTACCTCACGGTTTTTGTCTTTATGGCAGTTGAAACATTTTGCGGGTTCTGACTGTCTTGTACATTCACTGTACTTATGTCCCACTTCGGCACAGCCAGAACACACCAGAGTCAGGCATCGGCAGTCGGATCATGGAAGTCAGTCGCGGACAGTTGATTATTGCGGAGCCGAGAGACGTTAGTTCGAGAGAGCAGTCAGTCGAATATCGCCGAGCAGAGAGTTAGGTCAGGGGTTCGGACCCCTGGCCACGTCAGTAGAACATCACCACAGTGAGACGGCAGCAACTGCGGCCTTGCCAAGGCCNGAGACGGCAGCAACTGCGGCCTTGCCAAGGCCACCCATCGCCGGAGCTCATCCCCAGATGACAGCCTACCAACACTCACCGCTGAGTTAAGTATAAAAATTGGCGCCCAGAGTAGCCCCCCCTCCATCACGAAGTCGTCAGCAGTTAATCCCAATTGTCAAATAGCCAAATTATAGTACCACACCTCTCAAGTGCTGATGTATTTTATTTGTGTTAAATTCGAGACAATATATTCGTCCTTCAAAATGAAACAATAAAAGACTACATTATTACAAACCCCTTAACCTTCAGGCATCATATAGTCTGTGCCTGGAGGCATTAACTCTGACCCTATAGGCCACCATGTCTTCCACAGTGGTGGTACAGTGTCATTGTTATTTGGCGACCAACTGTGGGGCCCAGCAGTAGCATCAGTGTAACAGTACGTAGCATCAAGTTAAGTTGGCTTCCACAACATGGGGCCTAGATAAGCCTGCAGTATACCTCAAGTTAATTTGGCGCCCGGACGTGGGACCCAAAACTATTTAGTGTAGCATACCTCAAGTTAATTTGGCGCACAACTGTGGGGTCTAGACAAGCCCACGTCAAAGTACATGTATATAATATTAAAAACTAAATAAATTGTTACCTTGTACTGTATAACTAAATTCCTCTCGTAAAGGGACTTGCATATGTAACTCTGCTGGTCTGCCATGCTGGAGCCTGATGCGTCTCTCTCGGCTAGTGTTCTGTACCATCCCTTCGACTTGTCGAGACCTGCACTGTGCTCGCGACGCCGGCCGACCACCTGGGCTATCTTACATATTATCACTAGTTTAGTTGATCGCGCAACGTCGGCCGGGTCGGATGTGTTCTGCTGCTAGTGTTGTGAGTGTGAGCTGTACTCTGAATGTGATGGTTTCGTTTCAGTCGTTTCGTAAGGAAGTCGTTCGCTATCCGGTTGTACTGACCAGGACGGACTGGTCTTGTCTAGCATCGTTTAACACATAGCATACAGCACCCGACGCTTGTGTAATATGTGATTGCGCTGGTTGGTATGTGCTTATAACTATTTTCCTTTACATTTTGTTTTTATGTATGTTTGCATCAGTGTGTACTAGTGTTGACTTATCGCATCTGTGCTTCTCGGTTTCACAAAAGTATTTTTTTTTAATAACGTGACGTACAGCGCTCGTTGCTCGCAATATACAGTTGTTGTTAAATGCTTATAACTATTTGCTTTTATTATTGTTTTTATATCTGTTTGCATCAGCGCGTAGCAGTGATGTTTCTCTTGCGCGACTAATAGTTCCAAAGGTATGTTGATTTGTGTCAAGCAAAGGAATACAGTCTTTCCAAGTCACGTAATGTGTATCGCACGTGACGCATTGTAGTCATTTTTGAGGTTCGTCCTTATGGTCATTCGTTCGTTCTCATGTTTGCATGCATTCTAGCTTTTACTAAACTTCTTGGCATGATAGCAAAACTGATATTACTATTCCGGACTGTGACTCCGACGGGTATTTTTTAAATATAATGTGACTGGTTATGGCATAACGCTCGTGATGTGCTTGCATGTGTGCCAGTCCTTTATTGATGGTTACGTGACTGATTTTTCATTTATAGGATGATTTCATATCATTTACACATAGGTTTCCCCGACCCTCGCGATAGGCTGGTGGTGATTATTTATATTAACGCGTACATGTTTTAAGATTACTTGCGACTAAGTATGCCTTGTTTTCGGTGCAATTGTTTACCCCTTTATTTTTCAATATATGGCCGGTTGTTAAGGGTTGCCCATGCTGCCGATGACTCGGGCCGCCGGTCCTTGTGTTGGACTGGCGGTGTTAGTTTATATTATTATATGTGTATTTTACCATTGCCCACATCTATGTACATCATGCATGTAGCGCATTTGTATATATATCTTGCTTTTTCACATATAGATGTTTGTTGTACGTTACCGATGCTAACGTTTATTTCTATATGTATTTTCACATCTATATATACAGCCTGTATATTGGTGGGTGATGGGAGGCTAGCTGTCGCTGAGGATGTTCCGAGTCGGTAGACGCCCGTGGTAGCAGACGACAAGGATGACGGTGGGCGATTGTCGAGTGTGTGCTGGCCAGTGCATATGTGTGTGCTATTTCAGATCGCACCCCCCTACATGAAACGGTAACTTTTCAACGCACTTGTATGTGTTCCTTTATTTTCTTTACGTGCGTGGACGGTTGTTTCATGATCCCGAACTCCAAAGGTTTGGAAATGCCTAACAAGTACGTTTACAACAGGGATTAAGGCTTACTTGTCCTTATCTCCTTGATTGCAGTAGGAAATGATTTCTGTGATATGAATTTGGTAGTCGTAGCTTCAGTGGGTGGGAAATGTCGGGTGGCTATGCTTTTAAGAGGGCTTAAAGTATACTCGTTCGACCAACCTGTTTGTCATAGGATGTGATGCCTATGTTATGAATTTGGTGACTATAGCCCCGGTGGGTGGGAAATTGTAGCCAACAAATTTTATACGAGGGCTTAGGGCACAGTTGACAGTACCATCGTGTTCGTTGTAGGTGGCGATATCTATGTTATGAATTTTACGATTATATGTAGCTTCGGTGGATATGAAATGTCGGTGGACAAAGCTTATACGATGCCTTAAAGTTTACTTGACTCTACCGGCCTGTTCATCATCGGAGGTGATGTTTATGATATGTATTTGGTACCTATAGCTTCGATGGGTGGGAAATGGTGGGCGACTACGCTTATAAGTGGGTTTAGTGCAAGCTAACCCCTGCGGCCCTGATCGTCATAGGGGGTGATTTCTAAGTTATTAATTTGGTGACTGTCTTAAAAGGTTCGGAAATAACAGCCAACTGTGCTCATAAGAGGGCTTAAGGACCACTTTACCCTGTGGTCATTTCCGTCGATGGAGGTGCTGCCTATATTATGAATTTGGTGGCTGTATCTTAATCGGATCGGAAATTTTAGCCAACTATATTTATAAGTGGGCTTAGGGCATACTTGAACCTGCGGCCCTTTTCGTTGTCGGGGATGATGCCTGTTTTATGAATTTGGTGACTATATCTTAAACAATTCGGAAATCCCACGGACTAAATGTTGTAGTTTTTATTGCATCAGAAACCAGCAGTCTCATCAGATTTCCTTTACTAGTTTCTCTATTATTTCTATTCAAGAATGTAAACATTAATTTGGTTCATCCATTACATTGCACAGTGGCATGCTGGTTCATAGTTAAGTTGGCAACGAATTAATAAATATAGTTCGTGAAATTTGGTGTTGTTTTGCGAGTGTAAGGTTAATGTATGGCCACTGAAGGTTTTATTTCATGTTCTGTGCACAAGTATGAATTTTAGTAGTAGTAAAACATTTACATTCCCAATAATTTTACTGTTTTATTTAGCTGGCGTGTGAGTAACGTGATCAGATTCATGGGAATGTTAATTTTACATATGGCAAAAGGATTTACATTGGGAATATAAAGTAGATCCTAAGCAGGGCATTCAAAAGTGCACAATTATAAGCCGTTCACGATTATTCGAGCACTTTTGAAACCAAACTTCGAAAAATGTCACTTCGCCTACCCGCAATATGTTTCAAGGGGACATTGACTGGCATGCAGCCAGTACTGTAGTTCCACGTTTCATCGTTGAATTAAAAGTGTTAGCTAAACCTTTGTCAATGCAAGGAATATTAATTTTGCTTCCTTTTTTTTATGTGTTTAAGTGTAAGAACTGGCAAATTTGCAAAATATTTAATTTTCTATTAATTCGACAGTTTATCTTGGTCGATGAATGAAAGATGTGATAAAGGTCCATGGGAATGTTAGTTTTATATATGGCGGAAGAATACACAATGTGAGTGAGTGAAAAGATTTGGACAGGTCTTAACATCGAGGTCTTGAAATCCAACGAGGGTGAAGCGAGGTGAGTCTGGAGCAGCGCCCGAATGCAAGGGCGGGGAAAACGAATGAGCCCCGAGAAGACTCGCCGACCAGCGGCATCGTCCGGCACGATTCCCACATGCGAAAATTCTTGTTTGCCTTGGTGGGAGGGAGGTAGTCTATCGACTACACTAACGCAGCCCCCAAGACACAATGTGCATACAATGTGCTTTCAAAAGTGCGGAATTTTCCGCGAACAGCCTATATAATTCTTTGTATGCAATGGGAACGAGCGAGTGGACGTGTGATTGTGAGTTCCTGTCCATTCGGAACGCTAAGCCGCCGGTGCGCCTGACGCCGCGGCCATGCGGTCCGTGCGATGTCGTACAAGCCACAGCTCTTTCAGTACACGGGCGCTACCCACGCCAACCCCCTTCACCCCTTGTACAAGCACGCGCGCGCAGGGATCACGCGTGTTTCTGGCCGGGCAGGGCGGCCTCGCCCCGTTGACACTTGTTCGCCCTCCCTTTCTCCCGCGGGGTTGTGCAACGTCACGCCAGCTCGCGCATGAACAGCTAACGTTCCCGGCGACCCCGCCCCGCATCGGGTGCAGGTTGCCCGCGGTAAACTGGGCACTGTTCAAAGCCCTGCTTAAGATATACTTGTATGCTCGTAGTGCATACATTTGTTGTATACTGTTCCGATATGGTATTCCACGTAACTGGGATCTAGACTATATAATTGAACATGGTAACAGCTCTAGCAATAAACAGAAGCATTTTCTGACCAATGCTAATTTACATTTCTGCCTCCTCTACATGTCTTGAATATGCACCTTCAGTTTTAACATGTATTTTAGATATATCCTGTATACGCTTCACTTTCTATGATGTATAAATCTTAATTCTGATCCATGCTATAGTCATAGGTATAAATGATGACTAAAGAGTAGAATTTATGAGGATGATTTCATTTGTTAAAGATTTTATGTGTCACTAAACAGCAGATGGCCCATTAAAATGCTACAGCCACATATGATGTTGCATTTATACAAGCTGTTTGGAAATTAACACTGCCATGTGCCTCATGACTTTATTTATGTGTCAGTCTAGTGAAACTGTGGAATTATTATAAATGTATTATATTATGCTTAGACGATTAACATTGTGAGTCTAAATAATTTTTTTTTAAACATAAAGCGAAAGTAATAATTTGAGTTATCACAAATAGTTACCTAACACTTTTAATTAGAAGCTAATACATGGAACTACTTCCTTTTCATCATTACCANGAGTTATCACAAATAGTTACCTAACACTTTTAATTAGAAGCTAATACATGGAACTACTTCCTTTTCATCATTACCAACTGGTCTGGGCGAATGCCACTCAGTGCGCATGTTAAAATATATGCAGGTAGGGGCAGTGACTTTTTCCTATGGTTGGTTTCTAAATTGCTTACTTTATGGCGAACAGCCTTTACTAGTCATAACCTACCCCTCTGTAAGTTCTCGCCGTGAAACGCTTCGTTGACAGACAGCCTCATCCAACACGTGTTTGAGCGGGGACTCGAACGAGCCCACGTGGGACCAGGAGGAAGGGGCGAGTTTCTATTTCAGATTGTTTTGCGCAATCATACGGAAATGCAAGGCGTTTTTTGAAAAACATGCCGAAATTCAAACCACGCATCCATGGACTAATATAAAAAACAAATCCTAGTATTTATGGTCAATTCGCAATAAATTCCAACTTTTCTGAAGCCCTGCTTAAGTTCTACATCTAGGATATTCCTCCGCGTCATGCCAACAAAGCTTAACCAAGTATAGACAATTATATCACAGGGACAGCACACTGCATACGTAAGAACTATTTCTTACTAGTCATTACCGATATACATATTTTCTCTTGGTTTTTATTCACATAATTATAAATTAAATATTGTAATTTAAAGGTAGAACATAAACAAAACTTAAATTGAACAAAAAATAAGGCATTTTGATGTTGACAGAATTATAGAACGCTTTTGATACATTACATATTTAGGAAATAACCAAACATGTCACACACGTGATTTTTTCAAATATTTGTTTCTGAAAGTTTGAAGAAACCGCGAACAGACTATAACAACGTTTTTGAAAAGGTCGTCCAGTATTTTTTTTTTAAATTTAATTCGAAGTTAAGCAATGAAAATAAGAGAGAATCCGCAGTTTTACGTCCCTCCACGCACAAGTTGCACAACACGAAGGCGGACGGAACTGGCGCGTAATGCGAAGAGTACCTGCACACGTGACAACATAAATGGGGGATTAGCAATTGAGTATTAAATGCCACCATATGTGATCGCATTTTATTTCCAACAACACACAAACAGTGGTTTTGGCGACGTATGGTTTTCACGTATTTTCATGGTGGCCTATGCACAGGTGGTTGCCGCACGACGGGCCAGTTCCGTTCGCCTTCGTGATATGCAACTTGTTGCTCATGCAAGTATGTGAAGTGTTAAGGACTCCCGGCGCTGTTTTGCTAGCATTAATTAAAATATAAATACACTAGATGACTTTTCCCAAAAAANAGTGTTAAGGACTCCCGGCGCTGTTTTGCTAGCATTAATTAAAATATAAATACACTAGATGACTTTTCCCAAAAAAATTGTTACCAAGGTTTGTTGTTTACATTAGTCCGTAGATGCTGTACTTTCAATTTCTAGATGTTATTCAAAGACATCTTGTATATGCAGTCACAGTGTTATTTTGAGCTAAGAATTTTAAGCATGCCACCTTTTATTGCCAATATAAACACTTGAAATTGAGCACATCAATAGACTACGAAGAAAAATTAAGAGTTCCAGCGTTGGCTACCTTTTAAACCGATCGTATANTAAATTGAGCACATCAATAGACTACGAAGAAAAATTAAGAGTTCCAGCGTTGGCTACCTTTTAAACCGATCGTATACAAAAGAACACGAACATAAACGAATCTAAGGAACCCATATTCGCCAAGGTTAACGATATCTAGGTGACTTTATTTAGATTTTCGCTACTGGTAATCCAGTGAAGAACTGGGTTGATATCAGATGCTTTTTTCGGAATGAAATACTTGCGAAGAAGATTTTTTTCGAACACTTTTGTACTTTTCACGTCCATCTGACAAACGAACTTAAGTCGACAATATCGGTAAACGTGGCACAAAGCGTCAATTAGAAAAGTTTAGCAACAGTGCAACGTTTGCGTTAAGTCACAAAACTGTCGTCGTATAGTTTTATACTTATTAGTAGTTATAAAAAGAGCATTCAGCGCCTGGGGCTAGGGGCTGCAGTGCTACGGAGCCACGGAGCCATGCCGGCCAACTTGGATAACGTCACGCCGCTCTTTTTTCCAATCGAAATTTCCCATTTTCCTTAAACACAGGAAAAAATCACCAGAATTTCCCTCAAAATTTTCCGATTTTTCTTCAACGCCGGCAAAATCTCCCGCGAAAAAACGTGTTTTGCACAGTGCGGCTGAAATTTGCGGAATTCGGCGGGATCCAGCGGAAATCGAGCAAATGTCGGCCGGCTTGAGCAATCATTTAAATGCACTTCACGGTTCGTCATTCCATGCCAGCACCATCCACCTTGTCTGAAGAATGTTCGAGTTCATTGCCCCATCATGCAACTTCATGCAATACCTTGTTGTAATTATATATTCTATGACCTATGTGTCACATAAGAATATGCTAAGGACAGCAATAACAATCACTCACACACATGTGCTAATTGTAGATATATACTATTCGCACTTATTCTAATCACGCACATGGCATACTCGCGGGTTTTCTCATATTCCTTCTGCATTTGCTTATGCTAATGACGGCAATTGTCAATATGCTAATATCTCACGCATCAATCACCGCCACCTGGCTGTTGACTGCGGACGTGCGGACGGGCTGGCATACTCGCTGGTTTTCTCATATTCCTTCTGGTATCCTTTCACCTGGCATCCTGGTGGGGACGAGGCTAATGCTCTGTCATTTGACCTTGGTTTTCTCATATTCCTTCTGGTCTCCTTTCCCCTGGCGTCCTGGAGGGGACGAGTCTTATGCTCTGCCGTTCCACCTGCGCGGTGCGAAGCGATGCCTGCCCACGCACGCTAGCCTAGAGTCGCACCATGCAGGTCAAGTACGTCATAAGTCCACGTATAAGCATAGTTAGTTGTAATTTCCGAACCATTTAAGATACAGCCACCAAATATATGGCATAGACATAACCTCCGACGATGAAAAGGACTGCAGAATGAAGTATGGCCTTACCCCACTTAAAAAGCATAGTTGGCTGTAATTTCCGAACCGTTTAAGATATACCCAGCAATTTCAAAATGTGGGCATCACCCCCAACGACGAAAAGGACCGCAGGGTAAGTATAGCCTAATCATACTTATAAGCACAGTCAGTTGTAATTTACGATCTGTATAAGATATTGACAACAAATTCATAACATAGTCATCGCCCCCGACGATGAACTGGACCACAGGGTTAAGCACCCCCTAAGCCTACTTATAAGCATAGTTGACTGTAATTTTCGAACCGTTTAAGATAAAGCCACCAAATTCATAACATAGACATCACCTCCGATGATGAACAGGACCGTAGGGGCCCACTTATAAGCATACTTGGTGGAAATTTCCGAACAGTTTAAGATATAGTCACCAAATTTTAAAATAGTCATCGCCCACAACGATGAACTGGACCACAGGGTTAAGCACACCCTAAGCCCACTTATAAGCATAGTTGCCCACCATTTCCCACCCACTGAAACTATAGGCACAAAATTCATACCATAAACATCACCCCTGAAGAAGAACAAGGTGGTAGGGTCAAGGAAATTTTACGGCATCTTGTAAGCCTAGGTGGGAGGAGAGTAGTCCTACTATACTCCCGCAGTCACCGTAATGTCTCTAAAAAAAAAAAATCTCAGTTCTTCTAGTGGTACTTGATGGCTTATTTAGGGTGATATGTCGTATTACATAAACAATTCCCTAGTAGATTTCTTGGAACTTTAAGTCCCACAGGTATAAAATTACGAATATACATACATCCCCTTCATGTTAGTGTTTTTTAATGGCGTCTTGTTGATTCACACATAATTGTATCTAGAAAAACTGCAACGATATTTCCTAAAAATCAGAGTACTGATACTTAAATAAACGTTAGAAAAATGCCAACCAATACTAACCCTAACTTAGGAAATGCAATTGTGATATTGGAAAGCAATGAGTGTCACTCTTACAAAAGAATGAAAAGTATGAAACACAAGTTGAAAAGTGTATGCTACTTCAGAAATTCAACATGCTTTAGGGTAGCAAATAATCTTATAACGTCAAAAAATTTTGGACTAACTAATAACTCAGCTAAACACATGAACAATATAGGCTATATCTTACTGTAGATGTACAAATAAGATTTTTAACAACCATAGTCGTTAAAATTCATAACATAGACATCGCTGCCGACAACGAACAGGATGGTAAAGTCAATTATGAATTAAGCCTTCGTATAAGCATAGTTGGTTGCCATGTTCCCAACCACCGAAGCCATAGTCACCAAATTTCGATCAAAGGCATCACCTCCGATGATGACAAACAGAGTCGTACGGTCAAGTATAATTAAAACCCTCTTATAAGCATAGTTACCCGACATTTCCCACCCACCGAAGCTACGACCACCAAATTCACACCACAGACATCACTTCTGACTGTAATCAAGTAGATAAGGACAAGTAGGTCTTAAGTACTGTTATAAGCATAGTTGGTTAGCATTTCCAAACATTTGAAGTTTGGGAACATGCAACAACCGTTCACGCATGTAAAGAAAATATATGTATACCTACAAGTGCGTCGCAAAGTAACCATTGCATGTAGGAGTGTATAGCCTGAAAAAGCACACACATACACATCGAACTGCTCGCTCCCGACGATCACCCATCACCGCTCTTGTCGTCTGCTACAACATTTACCAACCAATGCATATTGCTAGATCATCAAGCGCTGTATGTTATGTTAGGCGAAAAAATATCCATTGTGAAGTGCGAGAACGGTAAGGACAACACTGCTACACGCTGATGCAAACAAATATAAAAATNGAAAAAATATCCATTGTGAAGTGCGAGAACGGTAAGGACAACACTGCTACACGCTGATGCAAACAAATATAAAAATTAAATGTAAAGGGAAATAGTTATAATGACTTACAAACCATTTCAATCACATATTACAAATGCGTCCGGTACTGTACGATGCGTTATACGATTCTAGAGAAGACTAGACCACCCTGGTNGCAATCACATATTACAAATGCGTCCGGTACTGTACGATGCGTTATACGATTCTAGAGAAGACTAGACCACCCTGGTTAGTACAACAGAGTATCAGACGACTTCTTTACCAAACTATTGAAATGAAACCATCAAATTCAGAGGGCAGCCAATACTCACATCACTAGCAGCAGAACCCATCCGACCCTACTGATGTTGTGCAATCAACTAACACCTTGAGAACCTGTAAGGCAGCCCAGGTGGTCGGCCGGCTGCGAGAGTACTCTGCAGGTCTCGTCAATTCGAAGGGATGGCACATAATGCTATGCGAGAGAGGTACGACAGGCTCCAGGGTGGCAGGCCAGCCGAGTCACGCATGCACTTACTTCCCTTTACGAGAGGAATTTAAGTGTAAAGTACAAAGTAACAATTTGTTAAGTTTTATATATTATATACGTGTACTTATTTGAATACATACAGTTTATAGTGTTAGAACTGTAAGCACATTATCAATCGAATTAGCCATGAATCGCGAAGACCTGGAGACCACGAGTGCATCTCGCAGCTATCAATGTGAACTCAACAGAAACAGAGGTAACAATCACTATCCTGCCTTTCCATGCATGGTATACATCACCGGCTAAGAAAGCAACTCACCACTTACAATTATTGTAGTAACACTGCTCTGGACAAAACATTCATGTAAACTTAAGAACGAAAATCATTCTTATTTTTTACATATGCTGTTGAAATTTTATAGTAAATATCTTATGTACCCTAATGGTGCTGGGGACAGTGCACTATCCTTGAGAATAAGGTATCGCAGGTTCCATCCCCTAGAGAGTTCAACCATTTCACAGGTAGAAATACAACACAACACNCCTTGAGAATAAGGTATCGCAGGTTCCATCCCCTAGAGAGTTCAACCATTTCACAGGTAGAAATACAACACAACACCCAATTAAAACGTATGTTTTATATCGTCATATTTAAATATCGAACGCATCATGCAATAATCGAAATGAACTATATCTCCAACAAATATTTTGTACATAACCATACTCCATGTATGTCCATCTCAAACACTTGCAGCCTACCAGCCATTTATAAATTTGTAACAAGCAGGTAACACTGCGACAACCCGAAATGTTCAACACTAGCTGTCATGTAGTGGTGAGGTATACGAGCATACATTGTTAAAAAATGGTTTTCATTTCATCGTCGAGCGTGGTGGAAAGCACATCGTGACGACTACATTCATCTACTGCGATCGTGTATGCAGTTACAATATAAAGACGGAGTCGATGGTTAAAGACGTACCATCTGTAACACTGACTTCGTCGCCAACAGCATGGGACTCTGGAGATTGACACCTTACATCACGACGACATGAAAGCAGCCATTACATTTTCGCCCACAGTGATAGTCTGAATAGATATAGCAAGAAGTGCGAAGACAATGTTTGTTGTTCATCGGGAAGTGAGTGGAAGTATTGTAGCAATACATTTACTTGCAACCTGCCAGACATTTACAAAAAAAAAAAACATTGCAGTAGGCACATTTCTTAGGTTATAGAAATTTAAAAAATAAAAGAAATTAAATTTTTTTTTATTATTCCTACTCTTTAACTAATCACACACATCTAAAATATGTCATTCAAAAAGCCTCTAGCTCTGAGTTTATCAATAATCGAATTTATCTCTTCATTGACAGAAAGACAGCCACTCCTTTGCAATGCAACTATCAAACACGTCATTGGGGTCTTCAGATAATTAGTAGCTAGACTTCACGTCACTCTTCGCAGAAGGTTCACAATACATTTCTGCATGTATGTTCTTCTGTGATGAGTGGGTTGCGGGATACCACTGGGCCAGAGTACGCGGTTCGAATCTGCGTTTCTTCTGCTTCAACTTCAAGTAGCTCTCATCTTCAGCAACATGTTTACGCTTTTGTTTTGTTTATGTTGGCACTTCATCATCAGTATAATATGCATATTTCTCATCATAGCCATCAGACTTGGAGGTCACACTTTCGTTCTCGATGTCCTGGATAGTTGTAGCATCTTCGTTCTTTACTTTAGATGTTAGCGATGCATGTTTGTTGTTCACAACTTCTGACAATCTGTATGGCTCGTTGTCTTCATAGTAAATGTCTGCAACACTCTTATTTCCTTCTTCACACACCGTTTTGGAATACGATGCAGGCCCGGATAATGTTATGGGCGCTCGAACCATCGTTAGTTTACACGACGAATCAGCAGGAAGGCTAGCCACAGCCTTGTTGTGCGGCAATAACTTCAATGAATGATGTCTCGTGCCAAGTAAAGGTGCATTACCCTTTATATATACCAGTATGTATCTTTATATTATCGTTTCTGCCAAATGTTGTCCCACAGTTAATACAAGATAGTGATTTGGAGGTCGTTCCTTTTGAACATTCACATTAATCATGTCGACGAGCATGGCAGCTTTTGCTGAAAATATTTCCACCGGAGCAAACTGTTTTCCTAGTAATTTTCCAGCCGTGGAAGAAGGTACATCTGTAGAGGTAAGCCATACAGTAGGCTTCATACAATAATCAGCTTGTGCAATCTTCATGCAAAAACAACTGCAATTCTTTCCAGAGTAGCAACACGGGTATATTCTGGGTTCAGAGTTTCCTCTATATACATAGTTTCTAACACATTTTATCAGCGAGATTTAAGCATTCTTTTTTACCAGTTGGTTCGTGTAGTTCTTTAATCACATTTCCATACAGTCAAATCCTCGACAGTTTATTCCAGACAAGTTCTTCACCGAGCTGGAACTCGGGACCACACTGAAAGCAGACAGCCGTCAAATAAGCCCTGCGCTCATTCTTCCAATTGGCTAGTGCCAGTCCGGCAATAGGTTCAATGTATGCTGTCTCGAGGCAAGCGAAGGTGCATTACCTAAGGCTCTGGTACAATATTCACCATCGTGGGGCTCTGGTTTCGTATAGCTACATTCCAGCCACATATTATATTTGACGGCACCATTTTGTTCTACCTCATCGATAAGTTGGTTTATTATATAAGTTTTTATACTTGTCAGGAAAGAGCCAACATCTTTCAATGTAATTATCATATTCGGTGCAACATAATCATTTAGAAACCCTCTAAATGCTGATAGCTTCTGGAAAAAGAAATTTACGTTAGGATTTGTCTCGCAGAGCACTGACTTAGACTGTATTGTACAATCAGATGATGGTGATGTGGCAGGTGTAATATCCGATATAATATTAGTGGCAACTTGTAAACAATTTTGAGACTTGCAAAGTTTCAAATGCCTATTTAAATCGTCAACACATGCATACATTCTTCGACACTTTTCACATCGGTATGTCATACGATTGGTGCTCCTCACACAAGTACTTTTTTCATGTCTCCTTGCATCGTATGCATATGTAAACGTCTTGTCACAATAGTTGCATGAATGTTTTGGCGGGAGTAAACAACCGCTCTCAACATTTGTAGATGAACTCTGACATTAGCTGGTAATATCTGCAAATATATCTTGATAGGCAGTGCTGTGAGACCCTTACATGTTGTAAGATGTCTTCAAGTTGCTACGACGTCCAAACTAAGATTTACACTTTTCATATGTGAACATATTATGCCCTGCGTTCTGACGACAACCAGTTCCATGCTGTCTGCAGTTGTTTATGTTAGAAGAGGTCTTCTTGTAGTTGCGATACAAAACAACTTTCCTGAATATTTACCATCATCGAAGAGCACGTTCTCCGTAGCCGCTGTTCACTCTTCGTGACCTGAATAGCAGCTGAGCTGGCCAGCATATTCTGTCTTGTTTTAAGCTGCCACATTGCGTCAGCCTAATACGTGGGCTGTAGGAACCAAGTCCAACATATGAAACACGAAAAATTGATTCTCCTAATACATTAAATAATATAGGCCCAAAATATATGCAAATGCTCTGCAAGCACGATGTATCGAACCACTACAATAAAAAATACCTGTTCGTTTCACAGTCCATAATAGTGGTATCACTGTTGCTATTGCGTCGAGAATTCTAGTAAAATGTTGGAATGCTCGACATCAGGAAAAAAGTCTTATGTTCACAAGGGCCAACCCCAAAATAATTCTACAGTATTTGAAGTGCAGTACACCATTTACCAACGGTGATAATTTGAAGACACATTATACGGAATGTAAAGGCAGTGTTCCTTTGCTTGCCACTATAAAAAACTTAATGTGAAGGAAAATAGTTGTAAAAACTTTCCAACCTATGCATACTGCGTGAGCAACGAATGCCGTACGCTATGTTAGCTAAAATAATTACCATCGCGAAGCATGGGAGCGATAAGGTCGACACTGCTCTGTACTGATGTGAGCAGACATGAAAGCAAAATAGTTATAATCACCTACCGACCAACATGTATTAAGCGGCGAGCACTGTACATGTCATCAGTCGTTGCTAGATAATACTATGCGTATTAAAACTGGCACAGTAGCTTTGGCTATTGCAGCAGAATAGCGAAAAAAATTTCCCCACATATACATTCCAACCGAGCTACGCTACATAGAGAGGTACACGAATTCCCCTACCAACCAAAGCATAATGTGTGATCATAGAGCAATGTACGTCAATTTAGGCTAAAATAAAATAGCGAGCTATTTCTTACGAACCGATGGGAATAAAAATGTCAAATTCAGATTACAGCCGACACTCACAGCCCACATCACTAGCTGTGGAATGCGTCCACCTTGTCCAACATTGTGCGATCAACTAACATCTCGTGTATATGTAAGGTAGCCAGGTGGTCGACCGACGGTGTAGGCATTTTGCAGGTATCAAAGAGTCGAAGGGATGGTACATACACTAGTTGTGAGTCGAGTCAGGCTTCAGGGTGGCAGACCAGCCAAGTCACACATGCATTTCCCTTTTTGAGAGGAATTCAGTTATACAAGGCCAGGTAAAAATGTTATTTCGGCTTAACTATTATTTATATACACGTACTTATTTTTAAGGATGAAGGAAAAACATGCGAACACTCTGAGAAAACCCATTTGCCTCACTCACAATAGCAGGAACCGAGCTGTTATGTGACCTTGTCTTTGACCTTTGACCACCATTTCGGACTACATCTACACTAGGGATAGGGGGTTGAAAGTTATATTTTGTTTATAAAACAATAACGGGGACACACTGAGAAAATCCATCAGCTTCACTCACAACAGCAGGGATCATGACAACAAGCATCCTCGACCTTAACCTTGGATAACGTCTTGCGATCTTGACCTTTACCTTTGCCAACCATAGTGCATATAGATTATGGGTGTTTTCTCAGGGTGCTCCCATGTTTGATCTTTTAAAAATTATATATAAAATATGTTCTTATTTTCTTATCCTTTCTGGTAAACTTGTGGATTCCCCGACATGAATAAATTTATAAGGTCCATGGTAATTTTACACATGGTGGAAGAACAAATCATGTGCGTTCAAGTATATCTTGAGCAGGGCTTTCAAATATGCTCAGTTTAATTTTGGGCGTGCCGCAGTAGCCCTAAAGTCACTAGCCCTGAAATATTATTAGGGCTAGTGTCTTTAGGGTTACTGAATTTAAGGCTACTTGACTGATGTATGTACACCCCCCAGCTTACTGCTGACAGCTTACAATAGCCACTCGACCACAGCGGCGCCTCTTCAACACAGGACCTCCCTCCCCACAATTAAGCTGATGCCCCCGCGGTGACCGGTGACCGGAAACACTGGGCACTCGTCCTCGCCCCTTCCCCCCTTCTTCGCACCACTCTGATTGGTCACGCACGTCACTCGCACGTCCGCCGGCTACAATGCCCCCGTGCCCGTGCCCGCGACAGGCCCGCGCGCGTCCGTCGTAATTTACGGTCCCTTGTAGCGCGCGCNGCACAGTCGACCGAACATCCATACCCTCACCCCCTGTGCCGGTTTACCACGCCGCATTATTGCCGCGTCGGCGATGCTTCAAAGGTTGGCCACAATGCTCGGGGAGTTTTGTCGTTGACACCGAGGGCCTGCTGACGAGCGTCCAGGAGTCGTGCGGAACACGTGCCATTGCGCGCGCAACGACTGACGTGCGGGACCACAACAATGCCACTTTCACTTACATGCCGAGCCTACGTTAAATTATTGTGTTAATTTTGTTTGCGTTTTACGTATTTTGTATTTATTAGAGGCTGCGTGTTCAGTGAAACAAAATTCTCGAGTTGATATCGTTTAAGCTTTGCGTGAAGTGAATGTTTTACACGAAACATGTACGATTAGTACAAATAATGAAACTGGCTGCAATTTATTCTGAAGCCATCTAGAATTTATTGGAATAAACTCATCTATAAATTCAGCTATTTTTCAGTAATAACAGTAAAATGACAAATGCATTTTGCAACCAAATTGCCAGTGGGGTGTGCTCTGTTGGTGATTGTCTGAAAAGAGTTTCAGGACTTGATACTTCTCGCCTCTGGAAACAGTTAAGCGCTCCAAACTCAATATGACACCGCCGAACTTTAATTTCCAATGAGCAACCCTTGTCTTTACTGGAGTTCCCTTCGAATGGCCTCTATATAGGTTATTCGCGGTAAAGTGAGGACTTTTTAAGGCCCTGCTAAATTCTTAATTTCAGCCAGTTTCTATTTGTATTCCACTTTTTAATATAAACATTCTCATGTGACTAATGAGCACAGTGTATATATCACCACTTTCAATAGTTAACGTCTGAGGCTGCTATAAAATATATTTGTTAGTCGTTACTGCTTGTTAGGAGGGCCTTAAAAAGTGCATACTTTACCTTCAATATCCTAAAACAATAAACTTTGCTAGCTCAACTGTCCTCTCGCGATATCTCGATCGCAGTTTTTATTTTTGCCGAGCCCTGCGCAAGGTAAAGTCTTCAAAGCATAGAGATTATTGTCTCTTTTTCAAAATGTCATCTAGAGACACATTCTCCATGACGCGGTAGATTGTGGGCGTGTTACGGCGACGACCCCCAGAGTTTAGCGGTACTTCGGATAAATATACGCCGGTCGCATTCTTGACTTCTCATCCGCTACTCGATAGCCTGTCCAGAGACTTCATGGCAGTGCTGTTTTCCTTCCCCTTTCTCATAATATGAGGTGGTCCCATCCCACCGCGAGTTTTTAGGAGCTCTCTGAAGGGATCCTGATTATTATGTCTTCGTCATAAAGAGCAAGGGAATTTCATTAAGAATGCTAGAGGAAGGCGAAATAAACTATAGTAGCTAGGGCTCGGATGAAAGCGTCATATAAACATCAACGGGTACATAGTCAACTACAAAATATTTGTGATGTGCCATAATACAGACGGGCTTTGCTAGGTGGCGGTAAGGAAAGAACTCAGTTCTCCGGCAGAAAAAAAAAAGGGCAATGAACTCAATATCATTCGAGCTCTTGAACTTACCGCCCCGGGAGCGAAGCTTGTCCAAAACCCAGTTGAATGAAACAGACCAGAGGTTTCGTAGACCTGTTTACTGTGTTTATCCAAATCCAGGATCATTTCCTCTGTTGCGTTATGAAGGCGGAGTTCTGAATCAAAATGCTGATTCTCTTTCGACACTCGTGGAAGTCTGTCATAAACCTATTGTCCATTACACCTTTCCAAAATCTCTAGCGGTTGTCTTGTATGCCCGTTTCCTAGCTCCTATGACCTTTCCAATAGCTTTCCTTCATTCCTCGCTCAGCAATAATTTAGAACGTAATCTCAATACATCTGTTGGGAGGGGACAAATTCAGGATAATTTCTGAGTACCTTTTCTCCTCCGTGCCTTGTTCTTTTTCATAAAATAGTCGTGCTCTCTTTTGTATGTGTTCCACAAATGTTTATTTTGTATACACTCCTTGAAAAACATCATGTTCAAGTCTGGATGTACGCAAATTCCTTCGCCGCCCATCCATTTCAATAACTACTAGTTTTGGATAATTTTCCTTAAGTTTGGCCATTATGGTGTCCCTTGTATTCTGCCACTCTTACGTATTTCCAATTAACCCCATTGTCTTTGCCCTTGTGTGGTGGCGGGGCTTTGATAATACCACCACAGCCACCCTGTGCGTGTCCTTAGAGGCGACTAATCGGGATCAGAAATTTGTTCGGACCATCATCTCGTACTTTTTTCGCGGTCTCTTTCTGCCTTCGTAGGTCGGCTAATTCTAAAGTTTGTTTTCTGTCGTCTCATAAGTATAAATTAGTTGGTGGAAAGTTTATAAACCGGCTGCTTGCATCATTTTATATCTTGTGAAGGCTCTTGTGACGCTACGGAGCAGCGTGCAAATTGGCACACGGTCAACTGACATATGTGATATGGGAATGAAACCAAAGTCATAAAATGTATACTTGGCTTCCATGCCTTAAATTAACATATACAGACGGGATATTCCGTTCGGCACCAAAACAAAGCGTTAGCACATCGGAGTCGTGAGAAAAACTGCTCGTAAATTATCGCCCACGCCCAACATTTCAGCCAGGCATCGCGTACCCCACCTGCGCCTCGCACATGCGCGTCCCAAATCAAGGTCATTCTCGCTCCGTAGTCGTATACCCGATCGGACAAGACCACGTTTATTTCAATCGTGTAATTAGTAACGAAGTTATGGTTTTGTAAATGTAAACATTACATGGACGTTTCCGTCCTGGTACCCCATGTGTCGGTCTGAGTACAAAGACGTCTCAACGTCAAAAATGTAGTTAAGAGCATAGACTAAAAATGAGATAGGCCAATCATTCGTCTTCTGCGCTTGTACCCAACATTGACCTACCCCAAAGGAACACAACTGTGAAAGTTACATGGTCAATAGTGATGAATGTGTTTGTTTATATCTTAATTTTTAAATGATAAGCACTTTTATACGAATAAAATACTTTTATAGATTTGAATTAAATCAAACTGCAATAAATATTTGTTAGAGGACGTGTACATACATATCAAAGTATTTGTTTCCTAATCATCGATCTAACCTCAAATCCAATCCACGCCATTTTTGCTAGACGTGTTGGCAGAAGAGCAGTTCAATGTTGGGACACGGAGACTAGTTGTGCTCTGCCGGCGAGAACGGTCTACTTCATATTTAGTCTATTGCTAAGAAAAAGTCTCGGTTGTGAAGTTGAGGACTGTAGATCGATGCGAACCCTAGGAAAGCCACGAGGAGATTGTCATCGCACGACGCCATCACTCATCGCCCCTGAATGCAGTACGTAAGCGTCTGTATAATCCCCCTCTCCCTTGCCTTCCTCCTTCGCACTCACTCTTTTTCCTTCCGCTCATCCCACAACCAATCCCATAACTCTATTTAAAAAAAAATCTTGCATAACGTCCGGCTTACCGTCGCGTCGGATCGCAAATGTGTAGCTCGGGGCACGCAATCTACCAGCTAAAACGGACGAGAGTAAGCGATGGGCCCGGTAGAAATACTACGTTTCGTGAGCAGACGATGTTATATAAACCATTCACGGTCACTTCCAACTTTTCTGAAGCCCTACTGAAGTTCTACTTCTAGGATATTCCTCCGGCCCATGCCAACAAAGCTTATCCTAGTCTAGAAATTTACACAAAAGGGACATTCGTGCGCACCCAGTGTAATAAAATTTTTCATAAGAACTATTTCTTACTAGGCATTACCAACATACCCCTACCTATTTTATCGCTGTTTTTATTTATGTTACTTATAAGTGAAATATTATAACTTATAAATAAAATATAAGTAAATGTTCATTTTAAACAAAAGTAAGAGACTTGTGTCCTAAGAGAAGTATGAATCGCATGTGACATGAAATGTTTAGGATACAACTAAACCCGTTATGCGTGGGGCGATATTTCAAAGGTTTGATTAAAAAAGTGTGAAGAAACCGCAAAAAGACTATAGTTTATTCGTGATACCACATGGCATAGGTAAGTACATAGAATAAGAAGCGTACTGGAGGTGTAAGGGTCTCTACTGGAAACAGTGGTGGGTCCTAACTTAAAACTGATAGCTAAGTAAACACTGTCAATAGTTCTATATATAAATGCATAGAGTAAAACCACATGTATTGAACCACTTGTAATTAATCCATGTTAATAAATATCGGAACAAATAATATCATTTAAAAAATCATACATGTTGAACCCTACTGTGTTTGGAACATCTAGATATCTAGAGACACCTTGAAGATCAATTATGTTTTTAAAAATTAAACGAATTTCTTAAAATGGTTTATTCCCAATTTAGAAACAGTTAACGTTTAACAACAATGGTATTGAAGGATTTTTTTTCAGCCTTTGAATAAAACAAAAAGACAGAAAACCAGACTATTCCCAAGTAACTAGGAATTATGGAATAACCTGGCAGTCAACGCAACATGAACCAACAAGCTACGTGTAACGAACTGGACAGGAAAGTTGGTGAACAATAACTATAATGAACACAATTCAGGAAATTATTACGTCTTTATAATGGTTTAAGGAACCTAGTTTGTCATTGCTATGTGTTTTTTATATCTACCTTTAATTAACAGGTACATTGACAAGAAGATCAATTTTATTTGTGTTCGTTGTGGCCGTGGTTTTATCTTTATCTTTCTGATTTGTCTTCCGGTATTAAGTTGTTAAATATAATACGTTTTTTGTGTACCGTTTGTATCTGTAGTTTAGTTGCGGTTATTTATTTAAGATTGGTTCCTGATCAGGAAATAATTTTTTCCTGATTTTTTTTTTTCGTTGCGGGTTGCTGTTCGCCAATGTGCTGTCCGGTTTCGTGCTGTCTCTCGTTGGTTCATGTTCTGTTGACTACCAGGTCCTTTAAAATTCCGTGTTGAATGAGAAGAAATTCTGTTGGGACTAGGGAATTTTGTTGCAGAAACAAATGTGTTCAAGCCTTTTAAAGAAATGCCTTACTAGTTATCCACCCACCTTCAGTGCACGTAGACTTACACCCGACACGAATCAGTTCATATTTGAATCGTAACCTTGTGAAAACAAACATTGGCGGAAGAAACGTACCAACCAGCTGCACTCATGCAGCATATTCCTATATTGTGTTTGTGCCCCTTTCACCACTCGTTATTGTACTCACCTGAAGCTTTCCTCGTCTGGCTAAAACTTTCTGCAGATGTTTCATAACACTGCTTCATCTGCATTGGCTTTGGCAGTACGATCAAGGGTTTTTTTTTTTTTTTTTTTTTTTTTTTTTCAAAAATAAATACTAGAACATCAAAAAATTTCTTAACTTTATCTCTGGAAAAAGCCGTTAGTACTGACTCGCGTAGCAAGTAAATAAAACTTCTAACATGTTAAATTTTTTTTTTTTTTTTGTTATTGGAAATTTCCGTTACTAATACGTATCCACTGGTGTCTCTCTAACTCAAAATTCCGGATGTCGATATTTTAGAGCCCATGGTATTTATGCCATTAGTCATATATCTTTCCTGGGAACGCCTTTCTCAGACGCCAGCCATGATACCCGATCTTCACCATGGTGGATATCGAGAACTGTACTAGAATATGCATTCAGTGACCGTTGAATATTCTGGTTTAATAAAATTTTATTCAATAAGTTACATTTACCCTTGAATGCATCTGCTCGGGTTCGAATTACTGCTGCTTTCCACTCCCCTTACCATTTTCTTCAGTCGTCAATCTGCGGCATTCAGTTAATCCGAGCGTTCAGTCACTACGTTAAAGAATTAACGCCTCAGAAGGGAAACTACGGACAGCAAACATCCCTCGAATTCCTATCAAGTATTATGCAAACGGCGGGAGAATGTCATGACCATATCTTAGAGTGAGTGAAGAAATTTGGGCGGCTCTTAACATCGAGGTCTCTATAGCCGAAGTGGGTGAAGCGAGGTGAGTATGGAGCAGCGCTGGAATGCAAGGGGTGGGGGAACGGGAGATCCCCGAGGAAACCCGCCGACCAGCGTCATTGTCCGGCACGATTCCCACATGCGAGAATCCGGGAGCGGCCCCGCCGGGAATCGAACCCGGTTCGCCCAGGTTGGAGGCGCGTAGTCTAACCACTACACCACCGCGGCCCCCACGCATTAAGAGAGCATCCGTGGAAGTTCCGTAAATATTTCGGGCACGAGACGGAAGACATTCCAGCACAAAAAGTAAGTTCGACGGGCACGCAAGTGTCCGACTTGTCAGTAGTCAAATGCAGAAGTTCCAGCGGACAAATAAGTATCGACGGGGTGATGAAAGGGAAGGAAAAAGGGAGGGAGAGACTCAAAACGGAAGGAACGGGCTGAAAGCGCGAAGGGGGCGCTGAAGGGTGTGCGAACGTCGAACGGTGGTTCTCTCCCCGACGAGGTGGGGAAGGGGGGTTTGACACGACACGACGTCGACAACGCGCGGCGTCGGGGTGGGAAATTATTCACCCCCGAGATTGGTCCCACTGAAGTTCCTCCGCCCCTGCATGCCTGCGCTGCACGGTTGGGGGGGTTGAAGTGGGGTTGCCGACGAGGGTTGTAGGGATGGGGGTGGCGGCGCGGTGCCACTTTGCCATTGAAATGAAGGAATAATCGATAGTTCAACCAACCTTTCGGAGGGCGGCATGTCGGCGGTTCGAAAGTGCTCGAGCGTTCGTCGCGCACACGGAGGCGGCTGCCTTGAGTATATTCCAGCCAAGAAGTCAAGTGCGCTCTGAGACTCTGTAAATATCAGACACCGAGCTCTTACAACACGGCGATCTTCTCCAAAATTATAACACCTCTGCGTCTAATATTAAAGATAATTTTAATGTGCGACACATTAGTGATCGGTGGAGACAGTGGCTCATGGAAAAAATTGGTTAAAAGAAAATCGTTTNAATTTTAATGTGCGACACATTAGTGATCGGTGGAGACAGTGGCTCATGGAAAAAATTGGTTAAAAGAAAATCGTTTCTTAAAAATCTTATATTTGTGGTTTTTAGATACATAGCCTACGTGTGTATATGTACACAAAACTATAGTAAGGTATTTGAACAAAGTAAAATTTGATGGAAACTGTATTCTCGGAGTTGAAAAAATAGCCTATAACAAAGTGTAATCCATAGCAAAACATTGTACAGGTACCGCCAATAATATTCTCTTTTGTAATTCAAGAAAAAAAAGTATTTAGTTTATTCGAGAACCAGCGAGTGTTGCCACGTAGGCAGCTTTATAATGTAGGTAGGGGTTTAGCCTAATTTTAACTGGAGAGCTTGGAAACGTAAAATTGGTTCGAAAAAATGTTGTCTTTTTGAAAAGGAGGAAAGTAAGGATTACAAAATATAGTAACATACTGTAGTTCAATGCAAATATGGCAACGCAGGAAATGTACGGGTTTGTCATATTTCGACTTCGATAGGTTCGTTTTGCTTTGTGTCTACAAACGTGAAGGACCGTTATAATGAGTAAGTATTGAGAATTACTGAATCTAGTTAAACTAGTACTCTCCTGTCACTTTAAGCCAACTTATTTTCAGACCAGCAGAAGTGTTTTTCAACATATTTTGAATACCGAATTAGAAAATTTAACAAACAACGTGGTAATCGAACACGAAGTTGTGAAGTGTAATTTTTTAGTATTTCATGCTAATTATATTGTATATAATATAATGTATATATACTAATCTTTTAATAAAACAAAGGGTTGAAATCGTGACTTCAGGGAAAGTGTTATGTTTAAGGAGTATATTTTAAAAAAACATTTTATTATAAGAAGCAATATGTTGGAAACTACTGGATGTCCCAAATAAATTATTACAGTTTTTGTACGTTAATAACAGAGAAATTAATCGAAGACAGTCTGGTGGGCCTGTGTGTAATCGACACTATACGGACAACATTTTGATGTGTGCGAGCGCGTGCAGGCATTCTACTGTTGTCGGTACCGTTCGCAGCCACGAGCGGCAGAATTAGACTTGTAGAGCAAATGGCGGAGGTGAAAAGGTTTTACTTCCAACAACGTAAGCGAATTTTAATGTGTTGGGAATGTAAGAACGTGATTGAGGTGCAGAGACGATGCTGCGCCAACGTCACGTGTAACGAAGTGATTACGTGGCATGTCTAAGAGCGATGGAACTGCGTATGATGTGAAGAAAGGACGGTGCAGCAAGCACGAAGGAAGTGTAGGGGCTGTAATGCACTTGTTCACCCGGGAAGTCGAAGTCCTTGCGACTAGCTGCGCGCGAGTCAGGTGACAATAAATCAAGTGTCCGTCGCAATTTTAAAGCAAGTAAAGTGGAGGCCCATAATTCCCACGTTACTTCATGGTGTGAACGAAGACGACCTAGACAGACGAGTCTAATTTTGTGAGTGGGTCGCGTACATTTCAAAGACAACGAACATTTCTCTGATGGTGATTATTTGACACAGTGGAGCAACCTTAAAACTGAATAGATCTATCAACAGCGACAACGGTGTGTGCTGGGCCGATGGAAATCCCTACATTGTGGTAGAGAAAGCAGTTAATTTTCCTGGGTCAAGAGTGTGGTATGGTACGGCTGCGAGAGGACTTGGGGGCCGTTCTTCTTTGACAGAACAGTGACAGGTGAATTTTATCGTACAATGTTGCAGGATGACATTGTGCCAGCTGTTCACCAACTCCAACCAGATGACGATTGCTTTTTTCCAGTATGACGGTGCACTGCCACATTACCACCAAGATGTATGGGTCGCTCCGAGGTAAAACATTTGTTGGGAGGTAGATAGGCCAACGAGGAAATTTTGAGTTTCCACCCCCAGATCGAAACATTTAACGCCATTCAATTTTTACCTGTGGGCTGAAGAAAGCTGTATACGCCACAAAGTCAAGAACACCGGATGCCAACAGATAGAGATCCGGAAATTTCGCGAAATCATTTCAGGACAAGTTAAACTTCAAAATGCATGCACCTTTGTCTTTCTTCTTTCATTCGACCACAGTTCGTTAGGCACGCCCCATGCATCAGACCAATAATGAACCCGGAAGGGGTACAAGGATAGAACCCCGTGCTACCTTGTCTGTTGTTAAACTGGAGGAACAGCCAGTGAACTACTAACGCATGTTGGGATGCACGAAGGACTGTGGAGTCTGGCTTGTTGCCGAATGAATCCGCGAAATTTCCGGACTTCTACCAATAGATAAGCGATTGTGAATCTACTCCCACGGAAACCGTATCTACTGTTTGTCATTATGTTCTATAGTGTCGCAGACGACGTCTTTCTGCTTATGGCGGACATCTTGAGCATTCGCAACTATTATTAACATTCGCGCACACTCAGCGTTGTCCTTATGGCGTCAAATACAAACAGTCCCATCAGATTGTCATTAATAGTTTTTCAGTTATTCACGTTAAAAAGAGTGTAAAAATTAATTTGCGGCAACCTGTATGTAAAAACTTCAATTTTTAATATAAACACAGAATAAATATAATATATGGGTGAACGAAATAAATTNGCAACCTGTATGTAAAAACTTCAATTTTTAATATAAACACAGAATAAATATAATATATGGGTGAACGAAATAAATTCATATCTTTAAAACTGTGCATAAAATGCGTGTACAGAGAGGAATAAAATTACAATGAGCTAATCAAAATAAGTACAAAAAAAAAAGAACTAAGTGAGATTGAGCTTACAGACACGTTTGGCATGATTGTCAGAGGCAACGTCGCTTATTAACACAAAATTATAAATTCGTTGTTGCATNGCAACCTGTATGTAAAAACTTCAATTTTTAATATAAACACAGAATAAATATAATATATGGGTGAACGAAATAAATTTATATCTTTAAAACTGTGCATAAAATGCGTGTACAGAGAGGAATAAAATTACAATGAGCTAATCAAAATAAGTACAAAAAAAAAAGAACTAAGTGAGATTGATCTTACAGACACGTTTGGCATGATTGTCAGAGGCAACGTCGCTTATTAACACAAAATTATAAATTCGTTGTTGCATTTGAGTATAAGTATTGTTTTGAACAGTTGATGCATTATGAAATGTTAAACATTTTACGTCGTCGCTAAACATGCGTGGATTATCTGATACATCAATACGTGCGGCGCAGAGGGAAGGGCGCTTGCCTTTCCCCCCAGGCGAATCGGGTTCGATCCCAGATTTTCGCACGAGGGAATCGTGCCGGACGATGCTGCTGGTTGGCGGGCTTTCTTCGGGATTCCCCCCCCCCCCTTAACATT
>NQII01001180.1:193197-208785 GCA_002778355.1 Clitarchus hookeri | reverse complement strand
GCAACTACTTGGTTGGCCTGGCCATTTGGCTTGTCAAGTTAGTATGAACCTTTGGTATGATTAGCTGTGGTAGAAATGTTTTGCGAGAAATTTGCGAAGATTTTGTGCGAGAAGGTTAGCTACAAGACTCTTATTAGAGACTATATTCTATATTGTCCATCATCGTTTATATAGGTGGGTGGTATGGCGGGTTGGTCATGTCGTTTGGTCTAGTCAGTTCTGCAGGAACCAGTCTTGGGTGGAGTCAGTCGTTGGCTAGTATGGTTAGTCGGTATGGCCCCTTGTTGCGACCAGCTAGTAATGGTTATTTTTAGGATAGTAATATGCATCACATAGTTTCAATATAGTCATAATTAAAAACGGGCATTAATGCTCATTGACTCAAACTATGGGTGGGGCTTTGCATATTAATTCAAGGTAAATTATAAATTTGAATTTCTTGATGTGGCATTTTTGTTAGTCATATTTTTATCAAGTCCACAATAAACTATTTGGTAATGTCCACGTTTCGACATCGAATTCAATGTAAATTGCTTTTTTTGACATTGTAGGCTATATTTTTTCCCTTCGCTACCTGAATAATACACGTGGTCAGGTATTTGTTGATAGAACATTTTGGTCTAATTGATATACAATGGGAACTTAATTGTTGCTGCATCAATTACGTGGTAGAATAATGCTCTTCAATTACAACGTGAGCTGCCAAATACCCTTTCCAATCTCTCTAACAAACACACGNTTCAATTACAACGCGAGCTGCCAAATACCCTTTCCAATCTCTCTAACAAACACACGCGCGCGCACACGAAACTAATTAACTTTCGTGTAGTGCCGTTGTTGGTAGTTTGGGAAAACTTGATAACATTCCATTTTGCGCTGGTGAACTCGCATCACTTCTGAAACACGTGTTCGTCAGGCCTGCTTTTCTCACGTGCTTGGCGATGCGTGAAGTGCCGGAACAACCGACCGAGAGAATAAATTTCCATTTGAAGCGCGCACCTGGCAAAGTTTTTGCGTACTACCTTATTGGAAAGTGGAGTGGAGAGATTTTGGGTGGCTCTTTAACATCAAGGTCTTGAGAGCTGAATATGAGGGTCCAGCGAGGTGAATATGGAGCAGCGCTGGAATGATGGGGCGGGGGAAACGGGAGAACACCGAAAAAAACCTGCTGACCAGCGGCATCGTCCGGCACGACTCCCACATGCGAAAATCCAAGAGCGATCCCGCCGGGATTGGAATCCGGTTCGCTTAGGTGGGAGGCGAGTAGTCCTACAAATACAATACCGCGGCCCTTACTACCTTGTTACTGTAACTCTTTCTTGTACAGAAATAAGAATAATTAAATTATTAATAGTTTTACATATTCGAAAACTCCAGTGATGTGTGCACCAAATAGCGAAAGGATTGGCAAAGCTATATTTCGTAAAGACAGTCACTTAAAATATGTTACTTTAAAAAGTTGCAGTTTTCCGATTACGGTTTCAATAGAAAATTCCAGTTCTATATTGTTTTACGATGTCAACAATAGAGTTCGTTAGAAGAAAACAAACTAACGGTTTGGCAAGCGTGCATGTTTAGAATGTGACATCCGTTAGTAAGTCGTGGACTAAACTATTTAATTTCCCAAAATGAAGGAATCCATAATGTAGTTAAATAAACCGAATTACCTTCACCTTAAAGTGCCTCCAGAGTGGTTCCTTCGTCAGTAATATGAAAGTCAAAAGCATAATAGTTGTTAGAATAATTATTTTTAAATATCGTATTAAGCGCTTTCAATAATACACAAATTAGTCTCTGAAAATTGCAACAACATTAAAAATTATTGATAAAGCATATAAGTATATTTATTCCCGATTTTAGATCACAGGTTTATATAAACATGTAAACGGTATTTGGTTTTTGGCCTACATTATAACNATATTTATTCCCGATTTTAGATCACAGGTTTATATAAACATGTAAACGGTATTTGGTTTTTGGCCTACATTATAACAACGTATTAAAAGCTGATATTTGGTTCATGAAAACATTTCGTTTTTGATGATATGACTTCTACAGCTGAAAATTGGTGCGAGTGAACAGTAGCAACAAAGTGGACACGTGAAAACGTAAATTTGCACTTTCAATGCAACATGACGCTCAAATGGAAAGTGGCTCCAAAAAGGAAACTAATATGTGGGAATTGATGCAGCTGCCACCAGCTTTATGGCATTTGGGGAAATTGCGTGATGTAGCTGAAAATTGGTTTTATAAGCGAGTTTTTCATGAACCTACCGAGAGTAAATCGATCACCATACTTAGTCATTGTAACAACCGAGCATTCATTCTAGAAAATAAATGATTACTTAAACAGTAATGCATTGTAAATAAAAAATAATTATTGAATTGTTAGCTGGTGAATTTTGGAACAAGCTGTAGCGATATACACTGAAGAGCCAAAAAAACTGGTACACCTGCATAATATCGTGTCNTCCCCCCTTCCACGAGCACGCAGAAGTGCCGCAAGACGACGTGGAATGGACTCGACTAATGTCTGAAGGTATGCAGGAGGCAAATCACACCATGAATCCTGCAAGGCAGTTCACAAATCCAATCTGCGCCAATTTGAGAAAGGATTGCACATCTGTAAGGTTTAATGATNCCAATTTGAGAAAGGATTGCACATCTGTCAGGTTTAATGATTCTCGTCAGTCGTCGTTTGTCCCGTTCTTTCACAATCTTTTTCCGGCCGCAGCGATGTCAAAGATGTGATGTTTTACCGGATTCCCAATATTCACGGTACACTCGTAAAATGGTCGTACGCGAATATCCAAATGTTATTGCTACCTCGGAGATGCTATGTCCCATCTTTCGTGCGCCGACTATAAAACCACGTTCAAACTCACTTAAATTTTGATAACCTGCCATTTTAGCAGCACTAACCGATCTAGCTGCTGACCGCATCGCGTTACTCTGATTGGTTCCATACCTCTGTTATTTGCATACGCACGCCTATGCCAGTTTTTTTGGCTCTTCAGTTCAGTTCGTTAAATTAGTTATTTGGGTTTTGTTACGTTTCAGCTTCGGATACATTCGGAAGTCACTTGTTTAGCTCTGTGACATTTTGCACATCGTAGGAACATTTATTTTTTATGTCTTGAAATATGAAGGACACGAGGAATTTTTTCTGAGTGAGGAGAGAACTATATTAAGGAGTTTTTTTGAGCTTGTGAAATATTAGCACAAATTGTAGGTAATTATGCTTAGTTGCAGAATGTCCAAACAATATGTAATAGCCCTTTTGATTGGCATACTATTTTAAGTACTTTCAATTTTGTGGATTAATATATACATACTTTAGAGTTGAGGGGCTACATGGCATGAGCAACTCATGTAATCAAAATAGATTAAATTTTACTTATAATTAATTTGGTATTCTAAGGCATGCAGGATTCATAATATAGTCTATTCGCGGTTTCTTCAAACTTTTTAAATAAAACCTTTGAAAAATCATNATAGTCTATTCGCGGTTTCTTCAAACTTTTTTAATCAAACCTTTGAAAAATCACCCTACGTACTACGTGTTTGGTTATTTCCTAAATATGCCATGTATCACAATCGTTTTGTACTTGTGGTAACATAAAAGTACCTTATTTCTGGATGAATTGAACTTTCACTTATATTTTATCTATAAATTATAATATTTAATATATTATCAACGTGAATAAAAATAGAGAGAAAATGGGTGGGTCAGTNTTTATCTATAAATTATAATATTTCATATATTATCAACGTGAATAAAAATAGAGAGAAAATGGGTGTGTCAGCAATACCTAGTAATAAATAGTTCTTACGCAATATATTATTTAAGTATCTGCGCACGAATGCTGTGCGCTGTCCCTTTAGTGAATAGTTCGGTTAAGCTTTGCTTGTATGTGGCGGAGGAATATCTGGGAAGTGGAAATTTTTCAGGGTTTCAGAAAAGTTGGAAGTAACCGTGGAAGGACTGCAGTAAACTTCCTAAACAGTAATGAAAGTTTTTAACCTTTACATTTGAAGGAAATAATACCACACACCAGGCTGCAAATATAGGAATGTTTTGCGTCAATAATATAAAAAGTTGGGAACTTCCCTACACATCTGACTGTTTGCTGAGAAAATCGAGAAACGCTACCATCGAAGTATGGGAAACGACCTTGCCACTCAGGGTAACGTTGCCAATAATTTCTCAGAGTTGAGTTTAACAGCCACACGCCGACGAGTCCTCCATGGACAAGAATTGAGATACGCTCAGTCAGCTCGAAGATGCATTCGGCTGCCATCTCAGTCGACCAACTCCATGCTCCGAACTGATACTGCGGCACGCCGGCTGCACACATCCATCCAAGACCCTCCCACCCAGAGGAACCCGTGGTCCAGCCGAGGCACTACCCAGCCTCTACTGTCTCTCCAGGACAGCGCCGGAGCCGCGTGGCCGTGTCGCTGCGTCGACCCTTCTCAGGACAGAGTACCCTCCGACCACCCATAGTACGATCTTACATTTTCGATGGCGACAGTAGGTGTCTCCACAGGTCCATCACCATCACTGTAAATTTCTTCACGGTGAAATTCGGATTATTGAGCCCTGCGTCGCAACGCCTGAGCGCTAATTAGTCGAACATCCCAGCTAGTGGACGATCCTAGGTGCCAACTGCCGGTCCATCCATCAGGACGGGTTCCCTATCCCCCGTGTGCGAGGTACGGGAAGGACAGGGACGTCCACGGGGAAGCCCAATTTGCATGAATAANACAGCGCCGGAGCCGTGTGGCCGCGTCGCCGTTCACTGCGTCGACCCTTCTCAGGGCAGGTTACTCTCCAGGCATCTTCCAGCTTGTAAAACATCAACCACTGCAACCACGATTCCAACCTCGATGGATCGGACACCTGGGAGGGCCTTAGGCGGGACCGTTCCGACCACCCATAGTACGATCTTACATTTTCGATGGCGACAGTAGGTGTCTCCACAGGTCCATCACCATCACTGTAAATTTCTTCACGGTGAAATTCGGATTATTGAGCCCTGCGTCGCAACGCCTGAGCGCTAATTAGTCGAACATCCCAGCTAGTGGACGATCCTAGGTGCCAACTGCCGGTCCATCCATCAGGACGGGTTCCCTATCCCCCGTGTGCGAGGTACGGGAAGGACAGGGACGTCCACGGGGAAGCCCAATTTGCATGAATAATATTACAGAAAGCGCAAATAATTTTCTCGATTTTGCATGTAATTTCCTAGCCTGAAACATCGTCACTTTTTAATCTCTCCCTTTGCCCGTGGTGCCATTTGACGGTGAGCTAATCAACGCATGATAACAACTTCTCCTGTTCTCCCATCCTCCTTCCATAACTTAGGGGNGCCATTTGACGGTGAGCTAATCAACGCATGATAACAACTTCTCCTGTTCTCCCATCCTCCTTCCATAACTTAGGGGTCTATGTGGCTAGGCATGCCGCACGACGGCGCCGCGGGCTAACAAGGGCTACCACAGCAATAGATACGCTCTATCGTGCCAGGAAACTAGCTCTGAAAATGTACATAAAGACTGTTCATGGCAAGTGAGCACTTCTGAAATACACTCTCGGAAAAAAAAAGTCATTGCCCATTAACTGCATAGATGGTATTGCACATACGTTAATGCAGGTCCCAAGTTAAGTTGGTAGGGAAATAAGAACAATTGTTCTTTGTCTAGAAAGCCATGTGGCGAGTGCAATGTTTAAACATATGGCAAATCAAATTGATGTATTTTTTCTTTATACAGATTACATTGCGAACTGACATATCAATAGCTTATTCAGTTTCCGTACAATTTCTCTTNTGTATTTTTTCTTTATACAGATTACATTGCGAACTGACATATCAATAGCTTATTCAGTTTCCGTACAATTTCTCTTTTCCACTCCGCTGACGCGTTAATAACGTCATTAGGCCCAATTCAATGTAAATATGGAACAGAATGATTCAGGGTGAGTTACCGCCACTCACAGGGTTTATTCCTTGCATTATTTGGAGCTAAATACGTCATATACGCGTGGGTACTATTCCCAATATTTACAGAGAAATTTGAAACTTTTGAAAAATTACGAATGAAATAATAGCCCTTTCAGAAATAAATACCGTGATGTATTATAAGACAGTATTTTTTACTGTTGAGCATCACAATTGCGTCTAAGAAGCTTACAAAAGATGTTCACAAATGTTTCCGTCTACTTCCACACACTTGGCTGCACGACTATGAACCGCACGTGTTGCTCTACGTAGCTGCACACGGCTGTCGTTGATGTCTGTAGCAGCATGCGTGATACACGCACGTAGTGTCTCACGTGTTTGTGCAGTCCTTTGGTAAACAATATCCTTCATCCATCTCCATACGCAATAATCTAGGCATTTTCAATTTGCCGAATTACTCTGTACATATACATATTGGGAATATGACCCACATTTATATGACATAATTAGCTCCAAATAATGTAAGGCATAAGCACTGTGAGTGACGGTAACCCCTCGTGAATTAGCCTGTATATGGGGGAAGGATACAAACTGAGAGGTTGGGTAAAACTTAAGAAGGACATTAAAAATCATCCAATAAACCTTGAAAAGCCTAAAAATACTTTTATGGTTTCTTCCTTACTACATTATGTTTTCATATTCACTGGTTTTTAATGATAGTCGGTAATTCTGTAATTGAATTTATTTTCCCAAAAATTATATTTAACTTTTAAATGCATTTCTAATATTTTAATGAGAAAATATTTAGCAAAATATTTTCTACGACACACGAATAAAAAAAACGTGTTCTTGCTTACGGTACATGATACTAGTGCCAATTTTATGAAATTAAGAACAGAATAAATATAAAAAATTACAGCTTGCGTGCAACGTAATTAAAAAGGGCACNTGCCAATTTTATGAAATTAAGAACAGAATAAATATAAAAAATTACAGCTTGCGTGCAACGTAATTAAAAAGGGCACACAAAAATTAACACATTACTACAAGCTTAACTAATTTTAATTAACTGCTAGCGTATAATAAATATTTAAGCGTTGTCAATAAAATTACTTTTATAAAATGCAACCTGTTATACTTGAATTTATGTCCGTCACAAAGGTAAAACCATTATTCAACGCCAACTGCTGTACACTGTACATTTGGAGAAAATATATTTTTTTGTGGCGCGTAGGAGTGGGTGAAAGTTTGCATCTGATCATGCTTTCACATTGCAATAGTTAAAAATATGTTTTTTTGGGTGTTGTACACTTTACGCCATCGAATAATATCCACTTTATACATAACTAATTTTTAAGTGTGTAATTTTCTTAATTTTTCCAAAATAAATTTTGTGAGTTGAAAATATTTAGCCATTTATACACTCAAAAAATACTTTCTTTCTGCAAAACATATTTTTTTGTTGCCAAAAAATATCGTTAAATATGAACCACTGCAAAGTAAGCTAGCCACAAACAAAATTTTAGTTTGTTTACTGCATATATTAATGGCAACGATAATCTTGCATTGCGGTTACAACAGTTCAGCTATATCCGTTGTGACAAATTCAGTTACTATATTTTGAAAATTAAACCATTGTGTCGGTGATCTAAGGGATTCGTTATTTGGTAACGTAGCATTTAGAAATGTTCGCTAAGTACTTAAAACTGTAGTGAACGAAAGAAAATTTTAGTATCACTTAACTCTTGCAATTGGTGCACAGCAATGTTTATTTACTGTAAACAGAACAAGCTTAACTTCTTCGTTCGCTATCGGCAAAGTTAATATTGCTACTAAATAAAAATTAATAAATAAATATTTAATAACAACAAAATTAAATATATTCAACCTTGCTTTTAAATTAAAAGCAAGATTTGGTTAGTTTAAACAAAAGAGCAGCAAAAAAATATTTCTTTTGGTTATACAGAAATATTTGAACCCATTTTTTTTTCAGTATACCCACATGTGTAAGTTTGTTCATTGTTTATCAAACTTAAAAATTTAAGTTACTAAAAGTAGTTAAAGCAACTCGTAAATATTTTCGTAGTTAGGCAGTTGTTTGCACCGACTTTCTCGCATAAATTTATTTTCCTTTGCTTATACGCAAACTTTGGACGTTTAAACGAAAACAAAAAACATCGTTGCTGAAAATATTTTATTATGATGAGCTTTTCTGGTAGATTTAGGATTTGGCCCTAAAATTTTTAGTGTAAAAACAACTGAGTTAACAGGTGAGGAATATTTATGCAAGGTTTAGAGCAAATATATTAAGTTAAATTGAGTGTCTTGCACTTGCGACAGCGCATCGGTAACATATTAAAAATAATACTGAGACGTTATTTAAATTAAAACCAGATGATCAAAAAAAATTAATTCTATATTTTATTATCAAGGAAATGTCCATGGTTGCCATGGTTAGAAAGTTTTAGTATCTTCACTAATATATACCTAAGAACATAATAATTACAAGTAATATAATTGGATTCCGCGGCACTTTACGATTTAAAATATTTCTTATAATAAAAATAGCACATTTCTAATTCAAAAGATATAAATAATGTACTTTTGTACCCATTTCATAACGGGCGCGATATTTTCGTAGTATCAGCGTACTCGGACCGTGATTGCCTACATAAGACACGGATGTATGGTAGGTTGCATCACGGTAGTTTTCAGGCGAATGTAGCCGCGGAAATGTCCCCTTCATCCTTCACGCCAGCGACATTAGCCAATGCCGGATTGTCCATTAATGAGCTGCATTGTTACATCCGGATAATTTGAAAACACAAGAAAACACGAGCTTATTCGTCGTACTAGTCCAAGGCTTCATCTAGGAAGTTACACATTTTGTGGAAACAGGCACACGAATAAATAAGACGATTTCAATGCAGTATATATATACGCGCAGTATATATAAATATATATATATATATATATTGCTTTATGAACTTGCTATTAACGAACTTGTTGCTACTTCCAATTCTGTTATTTATATTTCTCCTTCTCCAGTATTGCATTCCCGACGTAGGCTTAAGTTTGAGCTCGGAGATGTTATTTGGGTATTTAGAAAGTTGGTTGGTACGAATGGTGATGTTCGTGTATTAGGTAATGTACTGATACCTACCAAATGGTGAAGTTTGGAAGTAGGTATTGATTCTGCTCTGCGGCGTGAGGCGCCAGCACTTGATGCTAGCCCTCAGTGATAGGGCGTACAAATACGTCGACACTGTTGTCTCTAGGTCCAATTTACTAATAACATACACTTTATACGTGTGTTCACATAATCGAGTTTTATTGTTGCTTGAACAGGTTAACTGATACATGAACTCACGAGACAAACTCTCCTCCCCTTTTTCTATGTAGGCTACGTATGGTTTGACGCCGCTATTTGGCCTCGAAGGGAAGGGGGGGGGGCGATTCTTCACACTTGGTGTAGAACTACTTATCTGACACTGCTGCGCTGTCTTCCCTCGGCTGGCGGCTTGGTGGGNTGCTGCGCTGTCTTCCCTCGGCTGGCGGCTTGGTGGGGCGTCCCGACGCCTGGCCTCGAAGTTCCTCATTCTCGGGTCCTCGCAGGACTCTGCGTTTGACGACGTCGGACTGGCTTTTGAGCCTACGAAGGTCGGCGTGCAGGGCGAACTGCCGGTCCGAATGAGGTCCACGTCTTGATGCATTTGGCGAACTAGTTTTCTCTCAGCTCCCGGTACACCCTTCTCGTTTGACGAAGTCTGACTGATTTTTCTCGGATTCTTCCTGCCGCACGTCCTGTTTGAGGGTCTCCGACTGAGGTCGACGTCGTGATGCATTCTCGATCCGCGACTGACTGATTCGACGTCTCTCCACTGACTGCCCTGTTGCTCCCCCCTTCATGTGGTTTGTAGCATCCATCACCATATTCAACTTCTCCCGTCTCCGCACGTGGTCCGGGGGTGGTCCGGGGTGCTTGTCGTCCATCCCGGGTCATAAAACACGTGGCCGCTGCTCTTGTGGTCCGCAGCCGGCGTGGCGTCGTCCCTTGGTTCTGGCCTGGAAGTTTATTGTCCCGTTCTGCACGCACGTCCGCTAAAAGCTCTCATGGTTTATTGCCGTACAAGCCCGGGACAGGCGCAGCTGGTGGTGGGATCTCGGTGTCCCTTGGGCAGCTGAAAAATGCAGCTGTGTCCGCGCCCTGGTGCCTTCCGTTGTCTCCGGATGTCGTCTGCACGTGCAGGAACAGTTGCACGTGCAGAAACCTTTGGTAGCGTGCCTTTGCAGCTGCGAGGCTCCTGGCGTCACTCTGCCGGCACGTCCACAAAACCCTTAATCCTTATTGCGGTCGTACGCCCGCGAGCTTCGCCAGAGCGTGTGTTCTGACGAATAAAATATAGGGACGCAGAATGCGTCAGTACAGTATGTGTATGTTGCCTAATTATATTCATTTCATATACGAGGAGTTTTATTTCCCCACTCCAGATCCCTTTAAAACATCCGAAAAGAGGTTTGACCTTGAACGTCAGTTGCAAGAGGGATGTGCCAACCTGCTCCCGGAAGTTGTTATCAGTTTGAGCGCATGTACATCCGCTGATTATTTAACATTGTGCTTTAGATATATATATATATATATATAATATTGCAAAGCAAAGGCTTTTCCCTAGACATATATATATACATATATTTATTTATATAAAGCGCAATGTTAAATAATCAGCGCATGTACATGCGCTCCAACTGATAACTTCCGGGAGCAGGTTGGCACGTCCCTCTTGCAACTGACGTTCAAGGTCAAACCTGTTTTCGGATTTATTAAAGGGATCTGGAGCGGAATATATATTGAAAAGCAAAGGCTTTTCACTAGGCCGATATATATATATATATATATATATATATATATATATATACCTACAAGCATATTNATATATATATATATATATCGGTCTAGTGAAAAGACTTTGATGCAAGACAGAAAAAAACTTGTTTTAAGTTTATGACAGTGATTTTCATTGTTTAGTCAATACGGTACAGTAAGCAAGAAGCAGAGCAGAAGTTAGACAAACTCTGCTTTAACTTTGTGTACTCTATAAGATATGAAACTTTAATTAAGGACATTATTTTCTGTCCATTGCGTGTTTGTTTTCTTGATTTTTACATAAACACCTCCTTCGAGCGGGTAGATAAACGTCTCGAACGCTCGCGGTGTGACCAATTTTGCGTCTAGTCCCGTCCCCAGACCATGATGCCAATGGCCTGTGAAGAGCGGGGGGTGGGGGAGGGGTGTCGCCGGGAATCGAACCCGGTTTGCCTTGGTGGGAGGCGAGTAGCCTAACCACTACACCGCCGCGGCCCCAAAGAATCGCGCGACATTCGACGTTACGTCGCTGCAATGCGTCCTTCTATTTCGGTGGCCATCATTTTGAGCACCTATTTTCATGTTTATTTAACAACGAAAGTAACATGATCGTGTATCATACAACAATCATAAATAAATACATGTATCCATGTATAAATGAAACGACGCCCAGGCACACATGCTACTCAGCTTGCCTACCTTTAGTATATTGGACGGCCACCCTTATTTGTGGGATTGTTTTCTCGTAGATGGACCGGGCTGGAGTGTTTAAAATAGGAAATAATTTTTTCACATTTGGACATCGTTATAAATAATCCGTCTTTTAATTGTATCATATATTCGTGGCTACGACATTTGCTACGGTATGAGAGTATCGACCTCTATCTCGTTCCTGACGGGGGATATTATTTACTACCCTTTTTTTGATAGGCATACATTGTTTGTGTCAGATTTATTTTCTTTCAACTCTAATAATGTCTGGCATGGTTGACGAAATGCTTGTCATTTACAAGGGCGCATAGTGTCGTTCATAATATATTTAGGCCACAAGACCTGCATATATTTTCTACTTTAGTATTCACATGGAATCACCTCCCAACTGTTGTGACATGATTACGAGAATACTCTGCATGATTATTCTACAACATGTGATAAGCTGTTTCCCTTTAACTTTACTGAAAATGCATTTGCGGGTAGATCGAATTTATTACAAATGATGTGCATGAATAAATATTCAGTGTAATATATTCTGATATTGTTTCTCGAAATGAAAATAAACATGACTGTTCAATTACTGTTGCAAGTGCGTATATCTATGAAATTACTATAGTAATGTTAGAATTTCTTAAAATATTTCCGGATTCAATAGTGGGATGTACAACACCTCTCTTTAGAAGTCTTGCCATTTCTAAAAAACAACTCTGAATATCTGTTGTGTGTAGAAATTAAAGGCGCACTTTACTTTATGCCTAGTAATTCAGAACATACTATATATCTGGCTGTGCTAAGTTCAAGTGTACAGCAAATTGAAGGAAGTATAAATATTAATAATTACCTTTATTTTCTTTTTTTAACATTTGGATATGTTATTGTAATTCTTGACTATGTATTGGTCTCATTTCGAAGCTCGCTAAATTGTCGCTTTCATCATATTTTTTCTGCGTGCTTCTTAACACGCAATTTATGCAGAATCTAGTAAATTGAAACTTTTTTTTACAAACCTTTAAAAAATGGTTTTAATATAATTACGATTTCCAGGTAATAAAAATTCTGTAGACAAAGATCAATACAATTTTTAAAAAATTCACTGCTTGTGAAAGTAATGTTTTCCCCTGTATTTTTCAATAATTTAAAACGTTTTACAACAAACTCCAAAAAACATGTTATTTTCACTCGTTCACCATTTCTATGAGAAGAAGCAACTGAATACAGATTAGCTAATTTTACTTAAATTTAAGCTGTTTATTCAGTTCTACAATTATAAATCAAACACACAACATTTGAAAGACGCCAACTTTATGTACGTTATCTAGTTAGGAATATGTTCGCCATTTATTTTTATACAGTCACTTCAGATAATCGTTTATAGGGCCTTCTGCTGTACGTGTCTTCGTCTGTTATTTTAAGCCAAATTGACTTATTATTGGTCGTGTAACCTATAAAGTAGACGAACTCCGTTATGGTGGTGTAATTTTTGTTTTCTAGTGTTTATTAGTAGATTTATAACGGTTTTTGTACTAATTTAGAGTTTGATTTGAAAAAAAAAAATATGTTGTTTTATTTACTTGAGACAGTTGTAATTTATACTATATATTTATCTTTGGGTACATTGAGTTAGCTTATTTTCATCTGTTAACTCATGCTTTATTTAAGGCTTTATTCAGACATTGTTCAGGTGTTATTCATTACTGTTGTCAAAATATTCGATACTTAAGTAATTTGGTTTTCAACGATGCCAAAAACCATATCATAAATCAATGAATTAAATCAGACACAAATAAATACTACTGCAAATTACAAATTTTTGTATGCTATCCGTGCTGTGTCAGAAATATCCTTGGAAACACAGCAAGCGTTCCAACAAGAGTTCAGTAACCAAAGGACTACCGGTAACAAAAGAAACTTTCAGAGTTGTCCACATTTCCGTTCATATTTCTCTGGAGTTACACGCACACTCCCTTTAACCTGCCACATCCCCAGTTCACAAAGCTCTCACCTTGCTGTATCGTGTTCTCAGAGCCGTCCCTTCTGCGCTAGTGCCCGTGTTGACGATCCATTCGCGATCACTTTCAAATTTCATGAAGCCCTGTTTTGTTTCTACTTCTATAATATTACTCCGCCCTCGTGCAAGCAAAGCTTAACCAAGCCTAGAAACTTACATCAAAGAGACGACACACCGTATTCGTACGCACTCCCTTTAATAATATCTCGCATAAGGAACTATTTCTTACCAAAGGCTGTTCACGATCAACTGAGCACTTTTGGAAGCGCTGATTGATATCTACTTGCATGAAACTGGTGTATTCTTCCGCCATAAGTGAATTTAACATTGCCACGGGCCAGATCACTTTATTCTTGCGACGATCAAGTGAAACTGTGAAATCATTATAAAATACAATATTTCACAAATCTGCTAATTTGTGCACTTATGTGCATTCAAAAAAATATAAAGCAAAATAAATAATTTCAGTATTGACATAATATTTATCTAACTCTTTTAATTCAACGTTAAGTCACGGAACTATTTTCCCTTTGTCGTTACCAACGTTACTGGGCGCATGTCACTCAGTGCGCCAGTTAAAATATATGCAGGTAGGGGCAGTGCTATTTTTCAAAGGCTGATTTAAAAAGTGCTCACTTCATTGAGAACAGCCATTGTGTGTTACCAACACGCCCTTTTCCCCTCTGATTTTATTCGTGATAATCCTACTAATATTACAAATGCGAAAGTCTGTGTGTGTGTGCATGAGTGTGTATGTTTGTTACTACTCAGCTCCATAACGGCGGAACGGATTTTGATGAAATTTGGTATGTAGGTACTTTAGATCTTGGAATAGGACATATAATACTTTTTATTCAGGAAAATGGTACGGGTAATGTGGAATAACAACAAAACGTAATTCTGCAGCGGCTGGAAACGTGACCGAAATGTTTTTTTCCTCTGGTGTCAGAGTTTATCAGGCCGCCCAAGGACCTCTGAAATGGCTTAACGACTGCTATCAATCGATAACAACCGGGACCGAATATTTAACGCACCCTCCGAAGCCCGTAATCGCTCACATGTTATGCCACTATACGGTCACCCATCAAAATGTGTGCCGATTGGAACGTTGCTTAACTTTGGTGATCGATTAAGATGCCTCAGCCAAGCGCAAAAAGTAGTACCTAGGTACACTTATTTCTAAAGCTACAACTTGATGAAACTCACGTTTCGATTCTCATGCATCAACGCTGGAAAGCGGAAATGTGGTAACTACGTGATCTTTGCACAGGCACACTCCAAAAACAATACTCTACTTCTTGGCTATCGGGTAAAAAATATTCCCTTCCTTTTGGGTTGCCGTGATCACTTAAAAACCTAGGACAACGTAGTATAATTTTATAATTCTGTTTTCACGTAAATGAATTGTCTTTTCCCATTTTATTTATTAGTGTGTCACTGTAAAACTCAATTGTAACTGGGCGAAGCAGGGCAGGTTCTCTTGTAGACTGCATGCGTGAGCACGCACAAGCTCCGCCGCCTGTCTCGAAATGATTGTGAGAGCTGCGCAAAATGCGTGTTCAATGGAACGCCCCTCGAAGGGATGAAAAGGTTTAAAGCGGGGAGGGCGCGGGTAGCGAACCACCGTCGGTAATTTGATGCGAAACAAAGTTTCCATTTTGCCAGCTACGCAGGTAACGTCGTTGAATTTGCTTCGGAGCCCCGCGCCACGTGGGAAAGAGAGAGGTACAGAGAGGCGGGCGGAAGAGGAATGTTAAACAGCAAACTCAAGAGGAACTTTGACGAAGAGACGGTGACGTGCTATGTGAAGTATCGCATGCTTAAACACATCCGTGCGTAGTAGTTATTTTACTTTGAAATTAATTGGGAAGCTCCTGAATATTGTTTTCGGGGCCCGCGAGCGCTAAAGTTGTAACGAAGAGAGCGATCCGTGAGTGGGTATGTGCGTGCTTACACACACGGACAGAAAGGAAGAGTAAAGCACTTAGAAGAAAGAGGCCGCGGTGGTGTAGTGGTCAGACGACTACCCTCCCCCCCCC
>NQII01001180.1:165971-193121 GCA_002778355.1 Clitarchus hookeri | reverse complement strand
GTGGGAATAGTGCAGGACGATGCCGCTGATCGGTGGGTTTTATCGGGGATCTCCCGTTTCCCCCGCCCTTGCATTCCAGCGCTGCTCCATATCCACCTCGTTTCACCCTCATAGGCTCTCAAGACCTCGATTTTAAGAACCATCCAAATCTCTCCACGCCACTATACGTTAAATATTGCAATTTATGTATAAAATATAGAAATTAAAGTTCGAGTTAACCATAAATAAGGTACTTTTATGTTAACACAAGTGTCGTTTTTAGGGAAAAAAACCAAAGACGTCATAAATTGGTTAATTTTTCAAAGTTTTTATTCAAAAAGTGTGAACAACCCACAAATATAATCAATTCGGGTTACTTCGCACTTTTCTGAAGTCATGCTCAAGTTATACTTCCAGGATATTCCTCCGCCTCGCGCAAACTAAATATAACTAAGTATAGAAAATTACACCAAAGGGCAACGCACCGAATTCGTGCACTCTCAGTTGTAATAATATTTTCCATTAGAACAATTTCTTTCTAGACACACCAACACACATGTTTTCTCATCACTGTTTTTATTTATATTTATTATAAATTAAATATTATATTAAATAAATTTAATATAGGTATATCATCAATTTAACAAAAAAAAATACTTTTATGTTAACAGACGGTATAAAACGCTTATGATACATGTTTTATATAGGAAATAACCAAACACGTCATTCATAGGGTGATGTTTCAAAGTGTGAAGAACCCGAAACCGCGAATAGACTGCAGGCTATACAAGAGGCTGTTTCAGCTCTGTATTGTTAAGCGATCTGCAACCACGCGGCCTCGTCCAGGGATCTGCACCTGCGCCGTAGCGCGGTGACGTCGACGACTCACTTGCGTATTCCGCGACCCGTCTCCTCTCTCGCGGGGCGAGGGAGGCTTCGCGTCGTGGGCTTTCATAGGCGGGGCCCGGCTGCTCTTATTCCAGCTATGGGTTAGCCATTAGCCCCCGGGCACGTGTCGGCAGTACATCACGGGGCTGCTTCCTCTCCCCCACCCTCCCCTCTATAACTCCTTCGACCCTTCCACCGCCACGATTGTTATTATAGGCCCGTGATCTCCCGGCATCTGCAGGCCGCTGTCGTGCCGGCTAAGTCACCCGATACACCGTCCTCCAATTCTCTCTCTCTCTCTCTCTTTCCACGGGCGAGGCATTCGCTGTTTTATATGAAATTCTATCCCTTCCTTTGGTTAGAATACGGAATACACCACACAAAGAAAAATATCCTGAGGAAGTTTTTTTTTCTTTTTATTTCTGCCAGGAGGAAGAAAAAACATTGTTCGTAAATGCCGATGTCTAAAGTCAGATCTGAATTTGACGCATTTGAGGCTGAGGAACGCTTGGGCTGAAAGGGCGATACTGTTACGTACATCAAGTGCACCATCGCCCCTACAAGCAGCGACGCTATCATTTTATTGGTTAAAAGTCTGTAGTAAGGTTTAGTTTATGGCCCAAGAGCATTTTTTATATGTATCTGACGCGTGTATGTTGAAATACAGCGCTTTGAGAAAGTGGATTTTAGTTATGTTAACGTGCCCCGTCATAATGTTTTTAACGTGCGTGCTGTCTTGACTTGACTCAATACGCCTATTCTGGTGGGTTTTCTTTTCATTTGTGGAGAAAGGGACCACGTTGAATATTTTATTTTTTTAAAGGGTGTTTATAATGAAACGTTCCCTACTTAACCTTTTCTAGACAGGAAACTATCTAATGTACAGGTACCAAACTCGGTAGGAATAATGTCTTGATTATAGGTCAGAAGATTAGAATGGTTCGCCGCTGCCATTAGTACAAACAACCATATACCCCCAAGTGCCGTTATCGTTTACTAATGTTGATAGCCTCATGGAACAGAAGGAGTGCAGTCGTTGCAAAGTCAACATGGGCTTGGACAAGAAGAACAGGGCGTTATTGGTGAAGTGCTATTATCAAATGAACAGAAACGCCGCGGATGCGCTTAGAGAATATCGCCGGGTGAAAGGACTGCGGAAGGAACCTCTTTCCGCACTTGCTTTGCAGGACACAGTGAATAACTCTTAAGGCCGCCGTCTACCTGGAACTTTTTCCCACGTTTAAGCCGAGAAGCGGTAGAGCGATAAGGGCGACACTGCGACGCGCATCAAGTACACCATCGCCGCTAAGCGCAAGGCTCTGAACTGGCGTGCAGTGTTCTCGTCGTGCTGCGTGTACCTATGGGACTTTCAGCGGTGACAATATTATTTTATTAGTGGGAAGTCTTTAGGAAGGTTCAGTGCAGGCCCCTATAGTAGTTTTGCCTGTAACTGATGCGTGAATTTTGAGCTACAGCGCCTTAAAAAGGCCGTTTCTAGCGGTTTTGGAGTACTCTGAATTGATGTTTCTAATCTACGTGATATTTTGAAAGTACTATACAGCTCTCGTCTGAAGTGTGTGTTATTTTCGTATATCAGCACGTTGGACGTACGCTTAATAGTTTCGTTGAAAAACGTGTATTTGGAACACTCTGCAACGCAGTTCAAGTGCCAGGTAGACGGGCGCCTTAAGCAACTGGAGAGCTGGATGTCTCTCCGGGAAGAGGCCGGCTACNAACTGGAGAGCTGGATGTCTCTCCGGGAAGAGGCCGGCTACCTAGGTACGCCAGATGTGGTTGACGACTTCCCCTTTTCCCATGGTGGGCAACGCAGCACGAGACAACCGATCGCCAAGCAGTACGCGAGATGTGTCACGGCAGCTGAACGTCCCATGGTCCACGGTTCGGAAGGCGATGCGAACCATTCCGAATTGGTATCCGCACAAAATGCAAATCGCACAGTGCAGTTGACACAACAGGATACACAACAACGTGTTGACTTGGCTCTTCGCTTCCTTGCAAGGATTGTAGTCGATGAGGCCTGGCATTCGAACATCGTTTGGAGTGACGAAGCACGTGTTTCCTTCACGAGTGCGGTGAAAACACAGAACTGCTGGGTGTGGGGATCTTCACCTCCAATCAATGCGCAACGAGTTCCTCCCCATAGCGTACGTATCACCGTGTGGTGTGGTTTCACGCCCAGTTTTATCATTGGTCCAGCGTTGCTCGAGGAGGTCGGCGCCGCAGGTCCGAAGACGTCAAGTGTGACTGGACAACATTACTGTGTCACAGAGCGGGAGCACCCGCAGGAAACCCCACCACTCCATGACTGTGACCTTCAACTCTCTTTCCTTCCATTCCACTCATTTAAGCAAAATGAGTCTTACCAAAAAGCTTCAAGCAGCAGAGTTTAAATAGCAGATTACAAACAAATAATACAGTCGCAATAAATAGCGAAAATTCATACCATCCCTGATATGAATTGAAATACAAAATAATTAACCCCCAAAATTGTGAGAAATGATTCAACAAACTGTAAGTTTTCTTGTCTTTTATGTCCGGGCTTTTTTTTATAAACTGCCCATATCAAACTTACAAGCATTATAAAAATACAAACAGTCTTCAAAATATGTTAAAATTATGATTGTTATGGAAATTACAGGATATTAAATTTATTAATGGGCTCCTATAGCAATACAAACTTAGCCCAAATATGATTTATATTATTGCAAAATTACAGAGTATATAAAGAAACTTATCTTAAATGTCCGTATACATGCCCTATAAAATGCCCTCATCAAACATGGCAGGTCGTTCTGTTCTGCCAAGTCGTAATGTTCTCAGAGTGATGTAACTATCCATTCTCTCTCCTAAGACGAAATAAAACCCTTTTTATAGTAGGGAAATGCGTTAACCAGGGTGTTCAGGAACATCCCAGATGGTTTGGTTGTGGTTTGAGTCCAGTAGCATTCAAATCTTGATGACGTCGAAGGTGGCGTCGGACGTTTGCTAGACTCGATCCATGCACGTTGGAAGGAATGGGTCGGTGAACCGCGGGGTGAGGGGTCGGGACAGCCTCAAGCCTCCACGCCAACAGTCTGCGCTGGCCTACGTCGGTACCAACGTCCACTACGACTTACGTCGAACGGGTCACCAACTAGGTAAGCCTCAGCTCCCCCATCGATCTATCCCCGTGTTAGGACTTACAATTTCCTGCGCTGATATTAATTCTGAATGTACAGTGTTCCAGCACTGCCACAACTTGCGATGCGCTTCGTCAACATGTGATACCCTCGCTGCAGGACAGAAATTCGTTGGGCACAGCTGTTTTCACCCAAGATTGGACTCCACCGCGTATCGCTCGTCCAGTTCAACGGCGTCTCCGTAACATATTTGGTGGCGATCGAATTCTTAGCCGATTGTTTCCAAATGCTCGGCCGCCTCGTCACCTTATCTCAATCCCTGTGGTTTCTGGTCCTGAGGATGCCTGAAAGACAGAGTTTATAGGGGAAATGTTCACACGTGTGCCAATCTGAAGATAAGCATGTCAAGACAGGTATCAGCCACACCCATGGAGATGCTTCGTGCAGCCGTGCAGAATACTATCCTACGCTTTGAGACTGTTTTGGTCACTGAGGTGCGCAGTTTCGAGCACGCTTTGTAATAGATGCCACGTCTACAAAAACTAGGCATATTTCCTTATACAGCAACGCAATAAAAGTGTTCCGAATGATTTGATTAGTGACTATTGCTCTTCCCCATGCCCGTAGAATTGTTCACATTCCATTTCCTTTTTGCGTGGCTGCTCGCTTTCCAGATAGAAACCGTTAAGTAGGGAAAGTTTAATTATAACCTTCCGTTATATTTAAAACATTTTGCAACGCATTTATAGCGCAAGTTAGGCGGTTCCGTTAACGTCTCGTTTCTGACAGAAATAGGAACGGGGAATGAACTGACCATGGCCTGGAGTGAGGTACCATCCCCAGTATTTGCATGGAGCTATTTCAGTAAACCAAGGGAAACCGAAATCAGGATGGCCGGACCGGGATTCAAACCCAGCTTCTCCCCGACTACAAGACGAAATGTTGGCCAGTACTCCGCCTGGAAGGAATTATTTCCGTACTTGCATATTATTACATAAATTGTTATTGCTATGTACACTAAAGAGCCAAAAAACTGGTATAGGCGCGCGTATGAAAATAACAGAGGTATAGAACCAATCAGAATAACGCGATGCGGTCAGCAGCTAGATCGGTTATTGCTGATACAATGGCAGGTTATCAAGATTTAAGTGAGTTAATCCGTGGTGTTATAGTCGGCGCACGAGTGATGTTCGCTTACCACCATTTCACGAGTGCACCTTGAATATCGGGAATCCGGTAAAACATCACATCTTCAAGATCGCTGCGGCCGGAAAAAGATCGTGAAAGAACGGGATAAACGACGACTGACGAGAATCATTAAACATGACAGACGTGCNTGCGGCCGGAAAAAGATCGTGAAAGAACGGGATAAACGACGACTGACGAGAATCATTAAACATGACAGACGTGCAATCCTTTTCAACTTGGCGCAGATTGGATTTGTGGACTGTCCTGCCGGATTCTGGGTGTGAATTGTCTCCTGCATACCTTCAGACATTACTCGAGTCCATGCCATGTCGTGTTGCGGCACTTCTGCGTGCTCGGTGGCCATACACGATAATAGGCAGGTGTATAAGTTTTTTTTTGGCTCTTGAGTGTATGTGATGTAGTATCGATAGCTGCAAATTAGGGAAAGTGCTGGTATGTTTTACCGTATAATTAGAAGTGTACGTCTAACTGGTAACTACGTCCATTCATCGTTCCGGGTTTGAATCTGTTTTTTTTACTCTACGTAACTTGCGACCAGACGGGGAAGTGTCTAAAATACAATCGATTTACGTTAAAGGATATTCGAGCGCCACAGGAAATGTTGCTTTCATGTAATATTCACGGCTAGACGTCAGGTTGTATGAACACTGTTATTTGTGGTTTTAAAATGCATGTCTTACGACACAGCACCCTGGTTTGTCAGCGCTCAAAAAAACAATATTAAAAAAAAGGTATATGCTATCTTTGTAAGTGTATATGGCCGTTATCCAATACGTAAATTTTAAAAGTTTGATATTATGCAAGAAAATTGTAGGTGTTAATAATGGGCTGTCTGTTGTCACGCCTCTGGTAGCCAATTTATTCGAAAATACAAACGTTATCAAACACGACTAAGAAAGAGTTATACCGTCGCAAGACTTCATGATTTGATTGACTGAAGAGTGAGTGAATTGATTTAGGCGACTTTTATCATCGAGGTCTAAAGAGCCGACGAGGTTGAGGCGAAGTAAGTGCGAAGCAGCGGCGTAATGAAGGGGTGGATAAAACGGAAGATCCCTTAGGAAACCCGCCGACCAGCGGCATCATCCGGTACGATTCCCACATGCGAAACTCCGGGAGCGACCTCTCCTTGAATCGAACCCGGTTCACTTAGGGGGAGGCGAGTAGTCTAGCCACTGCAGCCCCCTTTATTTTCGATTTTGTGGTATGTTTTTGCATTATTAAAACAATTGATTAACGCTGCAAAACAAGCGATCAACTAAATCGGGTATGTATGTTTTTAATTGGTTGTCTACGCGGACGTGACCGTATCTGATGTACGTTTAAAGTTAGAGATAACGTCGGGAAAGGAAGCGTACATTAACTTGAGAAATCGAAATCTCCCTCATGGTCTCGACCTCAGATTGGATAAAAAAGCGCAATATCTTTCACAATTTTTCAATTATTCGTAGTNAATCTCCCTCATGGTCTCGACCTCAGATTGGATAAAAAAGCGCAATATCTTTCACAATTTTTCAATTATTCGTAGTTACCAATGCCGAACGCGTGATAGTGATAGAAGATGTGACAACTTCCCTGTTCTTTATTTGCACAATATATTCACATTTTTTGCTCTCCTTAAAATTTTTAATGATGAAATTATTTATAACACGACCTTTTTTTTTTTACTTAACCATGCGATGGCCTAAAAACAAATTCCTACAAATGAAAGTATACGATGTAGTATTCTGNCTTTTTTTTTTTACTTAACCATGCGATGGCCTAAAAACAAATTCCTACAAATGAAAGTATACGATGTAGTATTCTGATATATCACAAGTATTGGAAGTCTCCGGAAAAAAAACCTATAAAGTGTATACTGCTCTGGTAATTTTGAGTTCGGTGAGGGGTACAAAATCTTTTCCATAGGGCTCACTCATGCATCAAAACTCACTGTCGTACGTTCAAAAATTTATATTTATATTTAGATAACCAAATAGACCGGAATCATGATTTTCTTAGAATACTTAATCTAGGAAGTAAAATTATTACTCCAAGTTGTTAAGTTCGGTTATAACAATGCACTTAATTCATTGGACATCGCCACATAATTATAACAGTACCGTTTACATAATTAAAACAATATTTTATGAAATAATGCAAGAACATCTTACATAATCACTCCAAGTGACTCTGCATATCAACTTATAAGTTAAAATATTAATTAACTAGTTTCTACTTTATTCTGTACTCTGATATTACGATTATCTAATTTTATTCCTTATAAAAACGTAGTCTACGCGTTTATAGAAGCTATCGATTAAATGGGGTCTTCTAATTAATATATTCAAAGCATGAAAAGAGTTTGCTTACAAAGAAAAAATTGTGGCTTGTAAATCCACAACTCATGCAGAATTGGGATAAGAAATATCAACCTTTTGACTGGTAAAACTAACCGACTTAACTTACTCCGGGTTTGTTTGCTAATATTAATGTTACGGCCAGCCGGTATAGTCTATTCGCGGTTTCTTCACACTTTGAATCAAACATTTGGAAAAATCCCTGATGTATAACGTATTTTGTTCTTTCCTAAATATGTTACGTACCACAAGCGTTTTATACTTGTGTCAACATAAAATTTCATCTCTTTGGTTAAGTTGAACTTTAACATATGGATAGTTTATTTATAAATTACAATATTTCATTTCTACATTATATTAACAAAGACAGAGAGAAAATGTTGGTGTTGGTAATGCATATTAAGAAGTAGTTCTTATGCAAACTATTATTACACTGAGTGCGCACGAATAAGGTGCGTCGGCTCTCTGACGTCATTTCCTAAGCTTTGTTTTCATGAGGCGGAGGAATATCCTGCGAGTAGAACTTTAGCAGGACTTCAGAAAAGTCTGAAGTAACCGTGAATTGGGTATAATAAGATTATCATACTTATAAACGTGGGATAGCAACGTAAGTTTGGTTTTCCTTGGAATATTTCTAATCTATCACAAATGGCATTGTATCAAGCATTCTAAATTTGGTTTAATTTAGACAGTCGATTGTAATAAAGGTCTTTCTTCATTCTAATTGATGAAGGAGATTGTCGCACGCTCATTGCTATGTAAGTTTTGTTTTACGTGATTCTATAGGAAACTCTGATACAGGCATTTCATAGTTAATTTAACACTTTTGAAATCAGCCTTTGAAAAATGTCACTGCCCGTATACCTGCATATCGCTCCCTGAATGCACGTCTTCAGTGACTCGAGATTTATTATATATTATTATATATTTTTTTATTATGTACGTCTAATGCGAGTAAACAAAGGCGTNTCAGTGACTCGAGATTTATTATATATTATTATATATTTTTTTATTATGTACGTCTAATGCGAGTAAACAAAGGCGTGTTTTAAACAAGCTTTCAAAGCAATATATCAGCAAAGGAATGAGAAGTGTTAAAACCGTGTCCCGATATAATAGTGTGCCATTCCGTACCTTTAAAACACACGCATGCGTAAACATTAAAATTAGATATAATGTTGCGACAGTATTTCACTGTCTAGTGACAATATTTTTCANACACACGCATGCGTAAACATTAAAATTAGATATAATGTTGCGACAGTATTTCACTGTCTAGTGACAATATTTTTCACCTACCGGCTCAAATGTTGCAAAAAAAAAAAAACAATTGTTTTGAGTTACTGTAGTCTCACATTCCAAGCGCAACAAATTTTAACTGCTACACAGACTGGCATCCGCCCAGTAAAGTTGGTATCGACAGAGAGAAAGTACTTCCATGTTTTAAAGTTGAACTAAAAGGGTTACGTGAACATTTGTTAGTACCGAAATAATTTATTTCCCTTTCTATTCTTATACATATAAATGTTAGCACCAATAAATTTGTAAAAAAAAACTTACTTTTATAATAATTTCTCAGTTTCCCTTGATTGACGCATGAATAAAGTGATCAGACCCACGGTAATGTTAATTTTACATATGGTGTTGGAATACAGAATGCGCGTACAAGTAGATCTCAAGCANTGATCAGACCCACGGTAATGTTAATTTTACATATGGTGTTGGAATACAGAATGCGCGTACAAGTAGATCTCAAGCAAGGCTTCGAAAAGTGCTCATTTTACCGTGAACAGCCATGCAGTTTTATCTTTGAAGTTTGATGGTAATGGTGAGTTCACATTATTATCATGGTTTGATTGGACAGTGTCCATTGCCGACCATGAGACTAAATAAAAATATCGCGCGCACACACACACACACACTCACAGAACTCACCGAGGCAAAAGACGAAACTACCTTTTACAACACGACATACAGGTAATTAGGTGAAGCTGTTTCCTTGTCAGAGAAAATTAAATATGTATGTAATTAAAACGACAAAAAGATAGACGAACAACTTATTATTACAAAACAGGACCGGCAACGAAAGCAAACCAAAAGAAAAGACAACACGACGACGAAAACGAAAACACTACACCAGTGAACAAAACAGTGCAAAAAACAATATCAATGGACACAGCTAAACAATAAAACTCAAAATACACACAAAAATAGGACAAAAAAAACAATGAAACACAAGTCAGGAAAAGCATACCTTGTAATATTACAAAAACAAATAAATGAACACAAGAACAACACAAGAACCACAAAAATTACCCAAGAAAATAATAGATAAACCAACAGAGAAAACATAGCAACGAAAATAACACAAAAAATAATAAATTTTCACGACGTTTTGGCGCCTGAAAACTGCCCCCTTCTTCAGGTGAGACACTGGATCGCAGTAGACTGCCTGTCTGTGGTGTTGTAAACTGTTTTTATGTCTTATGTCGTACTGAGTTCTATGTGTGCGTGCGAGATTTTTGTTTAGTCTCACGGTCGGCAATGGACACGGCCCAATCAAACCATCATAATAGCCATCTAGTATCCTGCATGTTACTTCCTTACGACTCTGTGTACCGTACGTTCAAGTTTCTCTGCGTGTTTCTTTCTTTGTATTTCTTTCAAAACGTTAGGTTGGATGTGAACTTAAATGTTTTATTTCGTCCTGTTTGTATTTTAGCGTAAAATGAAAACCGCGGTGAGCTGTTTTGCGTCCTGGGCGTAGGCCCGCCATAATTTTGTTGTTTCGGTGATTTACTCCAGACAGTCAGCTCTAAAGTGCACTACCCGCAGGGAAGTAACCTCCCGCTGTTTTTCGGTGATGGGTGATGATGCAAAGTTATCGCCGGCTCGATAAATTTCTTTAGGAGTTTCTGGGGGGAGGAACGGTGGCAATCCTGCGCCATCCCTGAATTGCGCCTTTTCCTTCGCGAGGGAAAGTATTTTCAGACGAAGTTATGTTTTGTCGGAAAATGCATGCAAGTGATAGCTGTGGAAGGAGGGGCAGGAAAATATAGTATACAGACCTGGGGGGAAACTGTCCTTCTTTGGGCTTCACCCGGTCTCCTACGGCGAAATGCACGCGTGGAAATCTCGATTTATTCCAGCATCCGAGGAATGTGACTTCTACTCTCTCTCTCTCTCTTTCTCTCTTNGGGGGGGGGGGGGGACCGTTACGCTGTCGTTGCGCCGTGAATACTTTGGTGCTTCAACGCCGTAAAAGTTTCCACGAGAGCGCACTGCCGCGCAAACTCCCGTGTAGTGGTTTTACATTAATAATTCACACATCTAGCCGGGGGGTACGAGGAAAGCAACAAAATTTTATCGGATAACATTTTGCTTTGTTGATTTCATTTTTTTTGACATTAAAAACGTAGTACCATCTGTTTCAAGTAAACTGTTGTAATTGTGTCAGGACCTTTAATTGTATTAAGGTTTAACTACATTCTATAGATGGTCGTCAATGGTAGTATAGTAACAAAAATGTATGTACAAAAATTATTTAAATGGCGTTCTTTATGTTGCATTGAACAACAATAAATAATGAGGATTAAAGCAAGTTTCGTAAAATATTTAACTGTCAGAAAGATCTGTTTTGTCATACCAACAAGCATTTTTTTATTGCATCAAAATGCAGTTCAAGTCTATTGATGGTTTAAATTATTATTTTAAGCTCTGCGCCATAAAAATACTGGCGTTATTTAAACTTTATCTGGGATTACCCCTGGAAAAAGCATCGCATAGTTTGGATTTTCGCTCTTCCTAAATCTTTTTTTATTTTAACATGCGTTATTTACGCTTCTCTGCTGTAATTTTGCATGTTTATAGGTATGTAGAAAACAAAGAATATCAAATGACAGGAAGTTTATTTATCTCACTATTTCTGGAAGCGCCACTTACTGAATTTCTTAAGAATGATAAGAGTTGTTTTCTACGGNAAGTTTATTTATCTCACTATTTCTGGAAGCGCCACTTACTGAATTTCTTAAGAATGATAAGAGTTGTTTTCTACGGAACATAATCATTACCGTATGTTTTGTTCAATTTATAAAATATGCAATTTTAAAAGTTTCTGTTTTCCAGTTTTTGGAAATCTAAATTTCGAAGGCCATGTGGTACAGAAAAAAACGTGTGCCAGTGAATATATAAAGTCGAAATCAATACGGAAATTCTTCAACGTTAACTATTTTCATCACAAAATCAAGCCCTGAAGACATTTTCAATTGGTCTATTTAGTAACTTTGAACCGGCTACATAACAATTCGCGTTAGGTGATAACCGCGATTTTGTAGGCACAGGAGTATTTATGGAAAGTTTATTTTTCAAACGTCCCTGCTTTATGACGGAGAACTTACTAGAGAAATGTTTGCATCNGGAGTATTTATGGAAAGTTTATTTTTCAAACGTCCCTGCTTTATGACGGAGAACTTACTAGAGAAATGTTTGCATCCTACGTTAAGAATTCACATTTTTTTTTTTTGTGACGGCACGATATGTTAACTGTCACTTGTAGAAACATATTAAGAATATTTTAGCGAAAGGCCGCGTGAAAGAGTGCTGCTAAACACACTTTCTTTCAGACCAGGCTTTACACCTGCACTTTTTTTCAAGCGTGATATATCATATCGAAAATAAATTTACACATTTACGGCCTAAGAAATAGTACCACATAAATTTATCACTTTGACAAAATATTTGCCCACAAAGGTCCATTACGTAACAACGCCAGTTTTTATGTTATCTAAACTGGTTTCCAAAATATGTTTAATTTAGCTAACGTATTTATGAAAAATCATTTCCCCGCTATTTTCTAAGCCGGTCATTTACCTGGAGCTTTTTTTCGTTTTTGATACCCAGAAGCGCGGGATTGGTAAGGGCGACACTGCCACGGGCAACACGTGGGCCGCCGCCTTTACGCGCATTGCTCTGAGCTGACGTGCAGTGCTCGCGTTATGTTGCGCGTGCCTATGGGACTTTTAAGGTGGCCGCCTGGTTGAAGGAATTTTGCACGTCTGAGGCATGNGGCGTTATGTTGCGCGTGCCTATGGGACTTTTAAGGTGGCCGCCTGGTTGAAGGAATTTTGCACGTCTGAGGCATGAAAGCCCGGGAGCTCTAGAGGAAACCGAGGCATGCGCATCAGCTCTCTCGTCGCCTCTACGCGCAAAGCACTGAACTGGCGTGCAGTCTTGCCGTCGATAACGCGCCTCTACGAGACTTTCAGCGGAGACCCTACCAGTTTATGACGTAATAATAGTAACGGTTTGATGCACGTCCCTATTCCTTTTAATGTTTTGTACCGGAATGTTCATACCTAAAATATACAGTGAAAACACCCGTTTGAGGCATTTTCACTATCACAAAAACATGCTTTTGAGAGAAATGGAGGATCTCAGAAACGTATACAGACGCGTAACGTTTCTTAAATGCTATTTGTAAGCAAATCTCACTCAGACACGTTAGCCGGTTTTTTAATGAAGCGTTTTCTTCTGGGGTTCTGTACACCGTTCGGCAGCCTACCCAGGCGGCCACCTTAAGTGGTGACCCTATCGGTGTATTGCTGGAAAGTCTACACCAAATTTCAATGCCGGTTTCTATTTTACTTTCACTTCTATCCTGATAGTATTTTGTAAGTCACATCATTTTACCAAGCTGTTTTTAACGATATTGGAGGGCTCCAAAATAATATTTATTGCGTACATCATATTTCTAAGGTGCCATTCCGTCCTCGACTGCGGTGTATTTACTTTTCGTGTGAGTGCGGACACATTTAATAGTTTCTTCCAAAAAAAAACGTATTTCAAACATGCTACTGCTGCCTAGTAATGTGTGTGTGTGTAAGACAAAAATCATTGAAGCGCTAAGGGCGACGCCGGCCGGGGAATGTAAAGCGATATCGTCNATGTGTGTGTGTGTAAGACAAAAATCATTGAAGCGCTAAGGGCGACGCCGGCCGGGGAATGTAAAGCGATATCGTCTCTACGCGGAATGTTGTGAACTCGTGGTGTTCAGTGTTCCCGTCGTGCTTCTGTAACTGTGGGACTAAGCGGTGACCCTATCAGGTCATTGGACATGACACTGTAGCAAAGTCCAGTACTCTGTCGTAGTTTCGCATGAATCCCGTTGACGTATTTAGAGAAACAGCAGGCTTAGAAGGCCGTTTTTTACCCACGTAGAAGGGCATTAAAATAATGTTTCCAATGTGCGTGATTTCTTANCAGCAGGCTTAGAAGGCCGTTTTTTACCCACGTAGAAGGGCATTAAAATAATGTTTCCAATGTGCGTGATTTCTTACAAGTACCATACGCGACTAGTCTTAAGTGTGTTTCCTTTTCGTAAATCAGCCGTTTAGACGCATATCTACTGGTAACCTAGATAAACGAGATTTCAAACACACTGCGATGCAGTTTAAGTGTCAGGTGGACAGTCGCCTTAGAGACTATGGTATTTTTTCGCAGTGCGCGGATTACCGAAGCATAAAATCAATAACTATATATTTTATGGTAAAAATAATTTCATTTCTATGATATTTGAATTATGGCATCTATCATGTGCAGCAATATTTGATACAGTCTATATAGTTACAGATTTAAAAATTGTTTACTTTTTGCGAAAAATTAAGGCTATACACCACAAAATCAGTAAAATATTACAATCGTCGTTAAATTTACAATATGATATTATCTACAACTGTCACATCTACAAATTAATATAGTTAGAAGGAAAAATATCTTTTAACAACATTTATTTTAACAGAGACTTTGAAGATGATGAAATTCTATTTATATTAAGACGGTTATTATTAAATCTTGTACTTAACTTTCATTTTTGCACATCTGCTAAGTCTGATGTTTAAATGCGTTATTATTCGCAAAACGGCCAACGAATTTTATTCGAAAACTATATATAGTATTAGCTATTGCTGGGTTAGATAGTTATGTTAATTACGATATTCTGTACATAGATAAATAAATCCCTTTGGTATGTGTAAGTTTAGAGTAGTTAAAATTCTGCTTTTAATTTAATGTTTCGGGAATTCGCGCGCTGCGAAATCTTTACATATGCCTTAAACTCGGCACGGATATTAACCTATTGATAAAAATGAAAACTACTTCTTGCGATCATTACTGTATTCTACGAACTACCTCCGTGCAAGTATCAATTATTAAATGAAGCACGTAAGTGCTTGCATGCACTCTAACCCCCTTTCCCCTTGTTCTTGAACGTGGTTGTTACAGTCCATTCACGGTTACTTCACTTTTTTTCTGAAGCCCTGCTAAAGATCTACTTCCGGGATATGCCTCCGCCTCATGCAAACAAAGCTTAACCAAGTCTAGAAAATGACACCAGATGGACAACGCACCAAGTTCGTGCGCACTCAATTTAACAATGTTTTGCATGAGGTATTACAAGCACGCCTGTTCTCCCACTGGTTTGTATTTACATTAAATATAAATTAAGTATTATAATTAATAAATAAAATATAAGTAAAAGTTCTGTTTAACAAAAATTAGGTACTTTGGGGTTCACAGAAGTGTAAAACGCTTATGATACATGGCATATTTAGGAAATAACAATACACGTCATAAATGGCATATTTAGGAAATAACAATACACGTCATAAATGGCATATTTAGGAAATAACAATACACGTCATAAATGGCATATTTAGGAAATAACAATACACGTCATAAATGGCATATTTAGGAAATAACAATACACGTCATAAATGGCATATTTAGGAAATAACAATACACGTCATAAATGGCATATTTAGGAAATAACAATACACGTCATAAATGGCATATTTAGGAAATAACAATACACGTCATACATGGAGTGATTTTTCTAAAAGTGTGAATAAATCGTGAAAAGACTATATCTAAGCGGCTTCCTGACCATAGAAGCAGCGCCGCGACGCCGGGATATCTGGGGTAACCCCCTCTTAGCGTCCGCTGCACTCTTGCTTTGCGTGCCGGTAGTACTCCGATTAATGGCGTCGCGAGACGTCGATCCGCGGCTCGTGGAAAGCCGGCGACGGCTTCGAGGAAGAGACGGTGGCACGAGCCAACGAAGGACGGAGGACGTCGCCGCTTGACGTGAATTATTACGTCGGCAGACGACGCCCGCCTTGAGCGTCCCCGCCTGGCGTCACCGGCTGAGTAATCCCGTCGTTACAGCGCGAGGCACCTTTATAGCTTGCGGGTGGCGCGGTGGTGTAGCAGCTAGAGCGCTCGCCACCCGCCTATGCAAACCTGGTTCGATTCCCGGCGAGGTTGCACCCGGATTTCCGCACGTGGGAACCGCGCCAGACGATGCCGCTAGTCGGCGAGTTTTCTCGGGGATCTCCCGTTTCCTCCGCCCTTGCATTCGGTCACTTCTCCGTACTAACCTCGCTTCACCCTGATCTGCTCTCAAGACCTTGCTGTTAAGATCCAACCAAACCTCTTCACTATAACCTAATAGCTACAGATAGTTACTATTGATGCAGACATGGCATTCATCGTGGAAGAAGTACTTTCTGATATGTTAACAGTAACTTCCACTGAATTATGACTATAGTTGCAGCTAATATTTTGTTTTTGTGTGTGTTAATAAAAAAATTATGATATAAAATACTGCTGTTGAGGGTGGAGCAATATTCCAAGAAATTCTAGCAACGCCAAAGACAATTAGTGTCCGTAAAATAAAACGTCAATCGTCAAGTTTGACAGTCATTGCAACAAGAAATAGTACTATAACACATTCACGGTTACGTCCAACTTTTCTGAAGTCCTACTAAAGTTCTAGATCCAAGATATTCCTCCGCCTTGTGCAAAAAAAAAAAACTAATCTAGAAAATTACACCGAAGGGATGACGCGCTCATGCGTACACTCAGTGGAATAATATTTTGTATGAGAGCAATTTCTTACGAGGCATTACCAACACGCCTGTTTTCTCACTATTTTTGTACATATTAGTTGTGAATTACGTATTGAATTTTATAGATAAGTTACAAGTAAAAGTTCAGTTTAACAAAAAAACTACTTTTGCGTTAACAAAAGTACAAAACGCTTGTGATACATGGCATAATTAAGTAATAACAGAAAACGTCATACATAGGGTGATGTGGTGGTCCAGTCGGGAATCCGTGTGCCGCTGCCGTCCGGAACCAGGTTGACGAGCTTGTGCACCATCGTTGCACCACCGGCACCACCAATGCCGCACAGCGGAAACTTCACGTCCCACGCGTTGGGCAATTCTTCGGAAGGTCCATCCAGCCTCCTTCAGGCTCGCAATAGGACCACGTTAAAAGTCCGTTAATTGCACGAAGTGTGATCGTCTATGTCGTCGTGGCATGTCTGCAATGCTTACTACACATAGGCTGATGCTTGGAACAACAGGACTACTCTTTCACCGAGTCAACAACAGTTGTATTGGGCCCAGCGGCTGATGCATAGTACGCAATTCATACTCTGCCCTCAGCACAGCACTGTTGATCATTGCAGGTACTGCCCTCTATCAGCGCCCCATGCGCATACGTTGTTTCTACGTCACAGCTTTAGTGGTGTTGATTTTTCATTTTCCACCAGTGTATACAGATAAAGTTTTTTTATCAAAGTGTCTCGGTTTTACCATGATATGTATGCTTTGCCACTTCCGTATAGTGTACACTGTTGTAACACGATGGAAATGTACAAAAGAAAAATAATATTTTATATCCTACTCGTCATACCGGTAGTGCCATTAAGTATCTACGAAACTTTTTGAAAATACATAAAGTACTTCCAATAGCTATCGCGGCGCCTTTGGGTATCAGCTGTCTGCGTGACGTCAGAGAGTGTGGTTGTGTCTACTTCACAGGGCGAAAGTGCGAGAGAGCACGAAATAGTGCTTTCGCCATGTTTGGCGAAAGAGTGTTCTTTGCAGAGAGCGCTCTTTAAATTGAGATAAGGTCTTCAGATGGGGTAGGTAGATTTTCGTCTTCTGCCCAAGTGCACGACACTAGCCCACGAATTACCAGCAGGAGTTTCGATATCACATAATCGAACAGTTATTTCCTAGTTGCATATGTTTTTGCAAAGAATTATACTTTCATAACTCAGATGTAAACGAGGTGCAATGAAAAGACTGTCAGGGGTAGAAAAATGTAATTTCGAAACGCGGGTGCGCGTACATATCGAGCTATTGGTCCGGGCCGTGTGGTTTCAGCTACTATATTGGCAATGCGGTCATTCAGAATTGAACCTCGAAACATGATTACTGCGGAGCTAGAATGCTCTTTTTACCCCGTGTGCCATTAATGACACAAACCGCTTCGATAACGAATCCGGTGCTTATAATTGACGCATCGTCCATTCCCGTGGTTTGATGTGGGCCATCTTTCGTCACACTGATATTGTTCTCAACAAAATCTTTTTCTTTTTACCAGCATAATTGTATATTAATACTACCAGGTCGGCTAAATATAATCACAAGCTATAGGAAGCAAGCTTCTCTGATTATTGGTGTTCCCCGACATCGACGATGAGAACCTTGACGACAGAAATTAGATATGAAGAAAAAGTAGTAATATACAGGAACAAGAGGAGGATTGTAAGAGGTAGTTGTTGAGGAGGATGAAGTGAAGAAGAAGAGAAATAGGAACAACATGAGTAAGAAAATAGAAACAAACAAATAAGAGAAAGAAATAAGAACATGAAGAAGAAGAATAGAAGATCAGTTGTTGATGAGGAGGATAAAGAGAATAAAAAGAAGAACAAAAGAAAAAAAGAATAGGAAGTAAAGATGGTTAAAAAGACGAAGGGTTTTGAAGAATGATAAAAGAAGAAAGAATAATAAAAAGAAGTTTAATAATCCATAGGAAAGAAAAAGATGAAGATGAAGAAGAAGAAGAATAGGAAGGTGTGGAATAAAGGCAAATGAAAATAATCAAAAACTTCGGATGGCCTTTGGCTAAGAGAGGTGAGGTGGAAATTAATTCATTTCTTTTTATAGCATGACACCACTAGTATTGGTGTTGTTTCGATTATCAATGATATCCATTTTGTGCGTCAGCCAGTGGTCCTTCGCACTCGAGTATGGTTGCTATACTTATCCAGGAAAAAAAACCTAGATTCGTCTTTAAAGACAATGCATCGTCACTTCCCAGAGAAACTTATCAATATTAATAAAAATGTTCTCTTAAACAAATATAAATTTTCTGGCAGAAACATTAATATGCCTACCTGTTTTAAAATATATTCAGGATGCCAGTATCCGAGTACCGATTGTTAAACATACCTGATACTTAAATAATATGTTGTTTTTAGACATAGATCACATGACATGTGATTTAGTTTTGCATAAGTTATTAAGGAGCATTCAAATTGGGCTTCAATATTCCGAAATTTTCGACTTCAATCAATTTACTACACATATTTACATTTATGTGGTCCTTGTATAAATATCTTTCAGATAATAAAATAAAAAAAATATCTTGAAATGTGTCTTTAGGCCATAATACCACGAAAATGAGTTTTCTTTTTCCGACGGAGTTGAAATTACATCTACACGTTTTCGCACAAATCTCCCGCATCCATGACGCAGCATAGTAATCTACAGTCACCGGGGTAAGAATTAGCGCGATGCGAATGAAAATGCAGACGAGGACAATAAACAGTTCGCCCCTCCGCAGTAAAAAAAAAAAAAAGGGGGAAAAAAATGATCGTCGGACGAACTTGTTTACTGCTGTTTCCACACGCCCAACTCCACGACCCCATCACCCCGATTCGAGGAGCCAAGTGCCTCATAAATGAGAAGGTAATAGGAATTTAATGGTTCAATTACTTGCCGCCACGCGGCGCTCGGCAAGTCCGGCTGGGTGAGGGATTGTAGGAGGTAGGGGAGGGGGGTTGGAATTGAAATAGTGGCAGGGGATAGGAAGGGGTGCGATGTTTGCGAAGCTGGAAGTAGGGGAAGGGTGAGATGTTGGGCCGGCGTGAGGGGGTGGGGGGTGATGTGTTTGCGTTCTGGCCTGGTTAAATTATTCACGCCCGTGGCTGCCGCGGATCCATCACGTCAGATTGGACACAGGTGAGCCTCTACGCCCCGCGCTCATCTGGCCAATCCCCCTCTCTCTATCCCCCCTTCCCTTCCACGACTCTTGAAAACGGGCCGGGGGGCAAGATGGGCTCATATTTCAGCCTCTGTCCGCGGTTCCCGTTAGATGTACGATGACGCCCCGGCAGCGGGAAAAGGTTTTTGTGGTAGGGGGTAAACGGCGCCGAAGAACACAGAGAAATGTTTCCAGGGGCAGCAGCTGCCCGCTCGGCGCTCGCGTCATTCGAACGGACCCGCCGGACAGCGCAAAAAGAAGAAAGAAAAAAATGTCGATTTTCTAACTTGGGCACGCGCGAACATTTCGTCTACATATAGAGTGTTCAAATGAAAACAAAGTAATGATTTATACTGAATATATACAGGCTGTTCGGAAAGTCAGCGCCCAAACTCCAGAAATAGTTTCTTTGGACCAGAAGTAACACAAAAGTCCTATACACGTATATCCAAAAACGTATTTTTATATAAAATAATAAATTGTTTTGAAAGTTGCGGAGTACAACGCTTGGAGAAGAAGGCGCACCGAGTGTATGACAAGTTGCATAGGAAGTAGGCGAGTGACGCTGCGCGCACCTACGACATATGCAACTTGTCCTACATGCATGATCGCATCGCCTTGTTCAGCACGTTGTGTTCGCCGCAACTTTGAATACAATTATTTAATATAAAATACGTTTCCGGATATAAGTGCATACGACTTGTGTTACAATTGGTCCAAAGTAACTATGTCTGGAGTTAGGGCACTGAGATTTCAAACATCTTGTATAAAATCTAACACTTATATGTATTTTATAAGTACACTGTATAAGATATACTATATACGCCATATAATAATATATAAATATATCAATCATATTTTTGCATACGTATTGGTATTGCAGTTTATGTACGTTATTATTAGAACAATATATCCAGGATGCGTCAACTCTGCGAAAGTCGTGTGTTCGATCGGTGCCAAATCTACCTTCATTTGATAGACTGGCAGCTGTTCGACTGTACAGTCGACAGACAGGTAGTTGTTAGACAGTGCAACTAATAGTCAGGCTGCTGTTCGACAGTGCAGCTAAAAGACAGTCAACTGTTCGACTAGTCAGCTAGTCAATAGACAGCTGTTGGACAGGTGGCTAACAGGCAGCTGCACGACTCATTAAGTGATCGAAATTCTCCTGTCAGACAATGCAAACACATGACTTTCGGTCTCCTAAATATAGCCCATTTTATCAACTACCTCTTGTAATAGTTTTGTTAATTTAAATATATGTGAAGTATTATAAATATAAACCTAATGTATAATAATAAAATATATGATATCTGAAATAACAAACCACATTGTCATATTTTAAGTAGTTCAAATAGAGTTATTGATTTTGTATTTCAGATATTCACGCAAAGTGAAACCTTTCCATGGAGATAATTCACTCCAACATTTTTCCTACCTATATTTCTGTGTTTTATACATTAAGAGTTTACACCGAGCTTGGCTTTCTTTAATTTTTTTAAAGTGAGTTCTGTTAATCGTGACAAAGTTACAGCCATTCGCCTTAGGTTGAAGACCTTTGGAGTAGAAAGGTTTTTTTTTTTTAATTTACCCTTGGTAGTGGGTTAGTTTTATATTTTAAACTACTTTGTTCTGCATACTGGATAAAGGGCATTATCAACCTTCCCGTTCCTTTCATGTGAAGAAACCAATAGTTTTATTTTTATGATTTATGTATCAGGTATTAGTGAAGATTTCTACTTCCTTGACATATTTCAGATGTAATACCAAATGCCAGTGGCAACATCATGCTGTGCTTTTTACTAAGAGAAGCGTGGTTGCTAATCAGTTGTAAATTTAACAATGCAATTTTTGTGTCATAGAAATGAATAAACAGTGAAGTGTTTTTGTTTGCATTGCACGTTAATACACATACATAATCATATTTAGCCTAGTTTCTATACGTATTTCCTCAGTGGAAGGAAAGTACTATAAAAATGCATAGTTTCACTCTCAGTACTCGTACGTTTATGTATTTATTATATGTTTGTTATAAAACTGTATATATGGTAAAGCAATTTTGACGTAAAAAGTCATTTCATGCATAATTAAGAACACGAATACTCGTATTTTCCACATATCACAGTTAGTTAGAGTGTAAAGTACAGCCTTTAGAAATATTCACCTGCATAATAAATATTCTAAATAAGATATTTTCTATATTTTGAGGACACTGATGTTGGTGTAAACTGTAATCAAGTGCATACACCTATAGCCAATAAAATCTACTTTACTTTTACGTTTCAGCGTATTTAAACTCCCGCCGAAGTTCTTACCGGACTAAACTCTATTCGCTCGGTCTTTAACAGTGTAATTCATTCTTTACTTGTTAATACACTTAATGCTAACCAGCATTCAACCTTTCTATACGTAGCAGCATACAGACGAGAGACTGCAGATTAATATTCCGGGAAAATACGCAGTTAAAAAATAATACAGTAGGGCTGATATAAGCCTGGTTTTGAAAAAGTCTGCGATATTAGGTAATTTTTTTCCAGTAAAATTTAATTAAAATTTTAAGACGAGTACTAAAATTTAACAATACGTGGGTTCAAATAGTTATGTACGACCTCACAAAATTTAATGACTCACAAAGCTCTGTATATCCTTCTTATTCTCAAAAGCAACGATTTTTTGAACTGGTATCCCCCCCCCTTTTTTTTTTCATTTGTTCTTGTTGTCAATTTGCCGGTCAGTTTTATGGGCTGATTTAAACTGAATCTAATGTACGTTTGTTCTCTAACTCACGAAAACTACTTTCATTTCAAACGATATTCTACTTTATTCCCATTACATTAATATCCGATAAATAGATTTCCTTACATACATCTGAACATATACGTAGTAAGAGCTTCGAATTCCTTCACAATTTTTAAGATTATCTGTGAAATTTGGTTTTTATTGTATAACATAGTAAAATGTCTGTGAACTATTGACCATTGCTGTTATTTTCTACCATAGCTTACGACTACGCGTGAACATGGAAATTTACGTCCAAATTACTACTGCTCTTTCTACAATATACAATATTCTGTGAAACGACACAGTACTGACAAGACAATTAATACTTCCAGAGATTGTTGCTAGTGTGTCCTTGGGATATTGATACAATCCGTTTTATTCCGACGCACTTCCCTTAAAATAAATGTAAACAATAGCGTTTTTAAGTATTCGCTTTGAACAAAAAATTTGTGCATTTGCTTTTTGCAATTTTGAAGGTTCACTTTAATGACGTGATATTTCTTGTGTTCTGTTTTCACTTTCGCATTTCAGTAACGGGGAAAATTTTTTTCTCTATAATGTTACTTGGGGTAGAAATCATTTATTTAGTCAGTAATGCGTCATATCCTTATATGCTTGCCATTCAAATTATTAGTTATGTCAAATAGGTTCATTATGTATTTTAATATATATCATTTCCTTTTCTGCTTTATGCCAGTAACCTATTTGGGAAGATGTGACCAGCCTGAACTTCCATCGACGGCTTCCGAGGAAATTATTCAGGAACAATTTGGTTTGATGGCGTCACCGTAACCTTAGTGACGGAGAAAGAGCTGTTAAATAAAGGGCAGGGCGCGCGTGAAGTCGGCCTGTATTTGATTAAATACCTTAATCCCTTTTACAGCTTTACATTCAACCGGTAATGATTTTGATAAAGTAGCTTCGTGCTTGTGGAGTACACAGAACTTTTAACGACTATATTATTAGATTGTAACTGAGGCTGGTAGCCATAAACACAAACTTCTTTCCAAGAGGTCGGAGCGAGGGGCAAGTCTCATATTCTCTGTGACCATACCCCACATTCATTTTAAACCCATCACTCTCTGTCCCTCTCTTGCTTAATGTGTCTCGTATGTTTGTGTGTGCGGTTTTGCACCAATGTAACACTTATTTTTCCATGCAGGTCGAAGTGTTTACGTGAGTTACAAATATTCAAGAGAATCCGATAAATGAATTTTGCTTGCACTGGCAATGTGATTTATAAAAGCGTGTTTAAAATAAACATCCTAAATTAAATATTTAGATTTTTACTTAAATATTTTATGTTTTGTAACTGTAAAGCAAGACTTCGTGAAAAGAGCTTTATGTTCAAAAAATGTGTTAATTTTGAAAAATTATTATACGATACTTCTCAGCCAGTTGCCACAAATGTTTACAAAACAATAAGATTATTTTCTGTTCTAAACAATTTTATAACATTTTAACTGAAATATTACAATAGAATAAATTAGAGAAATCTGGTACAAGGGAGTGGGGGATAGGTGCCAGGAGCGTCCGGCCACCATGTTGTGACGTCATCCTACAACCATCTTGGATCTGGCTGACCTTGACCCTGTGCCGGCGTTCTTGAATGACCTTGAAACCAAAAAATCCAAAACATTGCAGAAAAATTATATAATCCCAAAAAAATTAATTCAAAATTTAAGAAAAATTAAAACTTTATTTAACGATGTACATCTAGAAGGTCCGGGGTTCTATAACAGGTGGATCGACTAAGCTCTCGACGTGACCAGCCCTCGCCAGGTCGACCAGTGTCCATCTCGTCAGCTTTGTTAGATGTCGGTGACCATGACCATTGGCCTTGACCTTGGCCTTGAATAACCTTGGCGCCAAAAATTAAAAAAAGAATCCCAAAAAATTCCAAAAATCCAAAAAAAAAAAAATATTCAAATGTTTTTAAAGAAATTATTATTGAAAAATTTACTTTAAAAAACCTTTATTTTCAGAGGTCCCTCCACCACCCCTCTTGCCAATTTTTTATTTGTTATTTAATCGATTAATTACTTGCCTTTGCTAATTAGTCGGCAGGCCTCCAGTCCCCTCAACCATACTCATTCTATCGCATGAAAATGTCTTGATTTTTTTCATTACCCATTTGCTTTCATTTGCAATACCTCGGTAGCGCTGTTTTTACGATTTACTCAATACACGAACTGGTGATTTAGACCAGGTAGGGGCCATATTTATTTATGTTTGTAAAATATAGTTGGTGCTGTGGGCACCCTCCAAATTGGATTATATTTTCAACACTTTGGAAGAGTTAATTTTGCCGATTCAGCCGCCAGGCGAGCTGCCGACATTCATATTTTTTTATAGGCATAGGAAAATCTGTAATTTTCATCCTATTAAAAAATTCATTTTTCCAATTAGGCGTATACCTACATGCATGATGCGGATCTTTAATTACCTGAAAAATTTATTAAATCTATATATTTTGTTAAAAAATTTAAGTTGTTCAATTTTAAAAATTATTTTTTATTTAATAATATAATTGTACATAATTTACAATGGTACTATATACACGTGTGTGTATGCGTGCGCGCGTGCGTATGTATTTATAAAATCAGTGTCATTCCGCCTTTATTTTTTTAACCCAGTCTTCCCGGGCTATGGATTTGTTCTCTCTCATGGTTTTCAAACACCATTCGAAGGAAAACCATGCAGTTTCTTAATATGTGCTTCTAAATTTGTCACTTATTTATAGCAATAAGCTGATATCTGTGTGCAAAAGGGAAGGAATATTTCCATTGTTCTGTTCTCCTTATTAAGAATAATGCATTTAAGTTTTATGCAAAGAAGTTGATTTCGTATATTTCCAAATTGCATTTATGATTTATGAATAGGAATTCTGTAATATGCCTTTATCAAAACGATTCTCTTTCGAGAATATTTGTTTGTCCTGCGTATACATAGTTTAATATTCCGTGTATATTTAATTAATATCTAAACAAGTTTCTGTAAATTCTATTATTATACATTTGTCAACAATCAAGATTCTACATGAACAAATATGTAAATATTTTTTTTTGTAAAAAACACAGTATGCCTTTTATACTTTCAATTTTCAAGTGTGGATTGTTTTAAGGGATTTCAGCGCTGTTTAGTTGCGAGTTCTAGAAACTCAGGTTAATATTGCCCTAAACAACTCCCACTTGATAATATAGCCAGTTCACGCTAAACTGTGCGCTTTTGGAAGCCCAGCTTAATAATCTCCTTGTATGAACATTGTGTATTTTTCCACATTATGTAAAATTAACCTTGCCATGGGCCTCAACACTTTACTCGAGCGTCAATAAAATGAAAGTAAAATAATTAGAAAAAAAAAGTAATTTTTTTAATTTACTAATTTTTTACACTTATATGCATTAATATACATAAATCAAATATATTTTCAGTATTAAAAAAAAGTTACCTAGTGCTTTTAACTCAGTGTTAAGGCGTGAAACTACCTTCTATCCGTCGTTGCCAACTTTGCTGGGCGCATGCCGGTTTGTGCGCCCGTTAAAAATGGATGCAGTTAGGGGCAGTGAAATTTTCCAAACGTTGATTTTAGAAGTTCTCAATTAACCGTGAACAACCCGTAACACGCATTTTTGTTAAAATGGTCCAGGCGGGGAAGTTTAGTAAAACAAAATGTTAAGAGACTAGTTGCAAGGTTGGTAGCTATCTCGTGGATGAACAGCACTCTTGCGCCCCGGGCGAAATAGGTATATATAAAAGACGACATACCGTAACCACTCGTACAGTCTGTAACGAGATGACATGGAAGGATGGGAGGATGGATGGGGGGGGGGAACTGAGACCTCGTCGTCGCAGGCGGCAGTCTCGCTTAAAGACGCCCGGCGCCGGGAACAAGGACGTCGACGGCGATGTTTTAATTCCGGACCGGACCGTTACCCGGGGCAATCTCGTTGCTGTTGATGGTGCTGGACCGGGACCAAATGTCCTCCGGCGCGTCCTTGTCCTGGCCGGCGAAGGATACGAAGGATACTGCAGGGCGCAGATGTAACAGCCCTTCTTAGGAGAGAGGCGGAAGTTAAGGATTAAGCTGCCGGCAAGTGTACAAACATGATCGTCTTCTATTCTCTGTGTCCGCTTTTTGGAATAAGTAGACGGAAACAACTTGGGTTTATTTTGTGCGAACAGTAGGAACGTCGAAACGTTGGCAGTCGTGGGGGAGCGAAGAGTTATTACAGCAGACACAGAAAAATTAAAAAATAATTTTATGACCTAACGGATTGTGTTCAGCAATGTAACTGAAATACTCTAATTTTGTGGCTTGAAGAATTTACTAGGGTAAATAGAAAAATAAGAGGGTGTAATTTTGGCAGAATAGCAATACGTACACGAGTTTCCGGTGTTTTGATGAACAAAGTTCTAAGCAAAGTAATAATTTTTTTTAAACGTCATATTCGCAATATTTGACCTTATCGCCACAGCGAAAAATTTACTTATAACAGGAAATCTACAATAACACTTAAGCAATAGCAAACTTAATTGCTCACCATATGTGTGTAACATACAATGTTCTTAACTGGATTTTTAATTATATTTGTTTGGAGTTTTATGCACATTAATTCCGAAGAAGAACGGAGAGGACGCGATGCAGCTTCTGCCCCTATGCATATAAACGCGTTGGCGAAACATTCCTGCTATCC
>NQII01001180.1:127162-165924 GCA_002778355.1 Clitarchus hookeri | reverse complement strand
TCCCAGCGTCTCTGGCGAACAAATATACTGTATGTGACAAGATAGAAAAATCAGAGTTCACAGTCTTTGCCACGTCGCCTTGGCACGTTAGTTTCAGCATCGGACTACCGATATCATAAAAATTAACTTTAAGTATACCAATGCATTAGTTGAATAACCATTGATATTGCTCTATCGTTAAACCTAAACTTATTTTGTCCTGACATATTCCCTGGAGTTTAGATTTCCTTCCCGTACAGCGCTAAGAATTGTGGAGTGGAGAGATTTGTGCGGCCCTTGACATCGGAGTCTTGAGAGCCGATGAGGATGAAGCGAAGTGAGTACGGAGCAACGTCGGAATACGAGGGCGGGGGAAGCGGAAGATCCCCGAGAAAACCCGCCCCGCCATCACAGAGGGTCATCTCCCGGTACGATTCCCACGTGCAAAAATCCGAGAAGTGAACCCGCTTGGCTTTGTTGGGAGGCGAACGCTGAGAACTACAGCAGATTCTATACCAGGTTGATAAGAGTTCTGTACATTTTTGCAAGTGCGAGATGCGCTGTTGACTTTGGCAAGGAAGAAAAGGTTCTTTTTTTTTTTTTATTACTTTACCCATTGTCACTGTACTCCACCACTTCTACATTGTGGATGTTACCTATTATCACGCCATGAATGTTAAGCTTGGTAAAGTCAGTTCACAATAACGTGAATACTTTCGAAAACCCTTCTATGTTTTTATTTACTTTCACCTCGTTGGTTGTATATCTTTCCGCATATCAGAATAAATATTGCCAAGTGACTTTCAGCTTGTGCTTATATCAGCTGCTCACTACGCCCACTGCATACTCTTTAAAATCATAAGAAAAGTAATAGATATTGTAATTAGCATTATAAATATACGCACATTAGTGTATGTAAATAATATTGGTTTGTGAGTATGAGCTCGTTTATGATTCTTTTTCGGTTTTGACATAAATTAAATGTCTTAACTGTGATAAACCCCCCCCCCCTTTTTTCCAGTGGTCATAAGATAATATATGTTTTGGTTTGAGTTGTTAACAGAATAGCAAAAGAGTTACAAACGATTCTTTCTCCCGTTATAAAAACAATACTACGCCGCTTCGAACCTTAATTATTCAAGATTGTAAATAGCTGAAATGCTTACCCGTTATACGCGTGATAATCATGCGGGCACTATTTTAGAGAATGCGGTGTATTGATTCCTTTGTACAGAATAGCGTGTCTTCAACCTTCGTTAAGTGACTTACGAATTATGTTTAAAAACATTTACGTGTATAACTGAGGAAACGGTTAACCACTTTAAACACTTTGAAACCGATTGCGATCGGGTTTTTCTTTTCGCTGTAATTTTACGAAATCTTTGGTTCACTTGGTACGCGTTGAGATTGTCAACATATTTGCAAACGTATCGAAACTCCTATTGAAATAACTAAAGACGTTTTGCATAAGTACCTCACAAATAAATATTTTGATACAAGTCTACACACGAGCAAATAGCGGGCATTGCTATTTCATTAGGAACTACGAAAATAATTGTCATGAAAGACAATGGCTGTACCGAATTGATCCGAACTTTTACAGCAAACCTTTATGGTAATATTTATCATTTTATGCAAGTTTTGTGAAACGGTAATTAATACTTTATTTAAGGAGTTTCGAACTGCCGCTTGAAATAACGTTGGTCGTGAAACTGTTTTGTTCAGACAATACAAACCTTGAATTTGCGTCAAGGAAGTGATTATGTAAAATGGTTAGAAACATAAATTTGTTACAATCACGCTAAGTTTTATTCCAACAAAAAGAAACTGAATTGCACGTGACAAACTTTTTACTTTACGGCTAGTGTAAGACGTTAAAACATGGAACTACTTATCGTAATTCGCTGCCAGCTCGACAGTTAAATATTGAGATCATTGCTCACTTTAAGATATATGCAGTTGCGAGCAGTGATTTTTTTCAAAGGTTGATTTCAAAAGTGCTTTATCGTGAACAACCTTACACACTAACAAACGAAAAATACACAAACAAAATTTCAAACAAATATACATCCTTTTTCCCGGAAAATTTGAAAAATACCCCTACTCGTAAAACTCAAAATTTACAGCAAAAAATTAATACTTTTTTAACAATTAAATAGTAGCGCAACGCATAACCTAGACCTTTGTTAAACGGCACCGAAACAGCAAAAGGAAAAGTTAAATGTTTGTTTGTGGTACAGCCAGAATTGGTTCGCTGCTGAGATTGGTTGGGGAGGTTGTATTGCCAGCCAATAAGAGATGGCCAACAGCAATTACTCGTCACTCGTTTTACACGCGAATTTCGAACCATTTGCGTCGGTCACAATATTTTCTTATAATAGTTTCGTGCCGACGGAACCTTAACACATTTTCTCTGGTATTAATGTCATTGATTATACGCTGATAAACTATGCGGTTGTGATAGGTACAAGTTTAAATTTATTGACTAGATTGTCCCGCAAGTATAACATATATAAAAATTTATTGGCGGAGGCTGCAGTGCAGGGTAATCTTATCTAAACATGGTATTTAACGTTTCGTTTGCTGTTTTTATGTGGAGATAACTTACTGACTGAAATGATTGATATTATTAAGGCGAAGTAGAAAATTTGTGTTTATTAAAGATATCTAAATAACAATCCTAAGGCCAATAAAGCATACAATATTGTCTCGTTCTTAAGGTCGTAATCCCATATAGCAGCCGTCGCTTCGCCCAGAGATGATCCCCTTGCACACGCATTTACATTTTGATTTAAATTTTCCTCGCAACGCACATAGGCACAGAGTGGTTACCATGGATACGGAGATCCTGCGGGTCATAGATTAGATTTTCGCGGGAACCCGGTTAACCGCAAGATAAACAAAGTCGGTTAATTCAACATGTCACGGTAACCGCGTAAATTATAAACCGTGATAATTCGAGATATGTCAACAAAAGTAATCGCTCCGTAGTACAGCGAAACAGGCTGTTCACGAAAAAGTGAGCAATTTTGAAATCAACTTCTGCAAAATGTCACTGCCCCTATCAGCGTATATTTCAAAGGGCAAATTGAGTGTCATTAGGCCAGTGAGGTTGGTAACGATGGAGGGAAAGTATTTACACGTCTTGACGTTGAATTATCAGTGTTAGGAAAACATTGGTGATTACTGAAAGTATTTAATTTGTTTCCGGTTTTTTTATAATTCGTTAAAATTGTAACGATAAGCAAGTTTTTAAAATATTTATTTTCCTAACTGTTTCACCGTTACACTTCTCCGAAGCATGAATAAAGTGGCGTGTCCCAAGGCAATGTTAATTTTACGTAAGTTGGAGGAATGCACAATGCGCTTACAATTATATGTTAAGCAGGGATTTCAAAAGTGCTCCGTTTATCGTGAACAGCTTATAGACACTTTACAAATAATGAATTACATAACCAAAGAGTGCCCAACTCTAGACTTACTACTAAGAGGTGAGATGAAAGGACCTACGCAATCTCCATTCTCTTATGACGTTTGTTGAAAGCTTAGCTATGATGTAAATGTTGCAGAATGTTTGGGAAGCTTTCATCGCTTATTTAACTTTCAAAGAGCTGTGTAGACTTGCCATTCACGGCACGAATACTCAGGCGTTTTATATGTACATAAAAAAATTAAAGCATACATTATCATGAGTACAGTCATTAAATATTTACCGAACGTATTTCACTTTACATTTGGGAGTGAAGGTCACGTTTTGAAATGTTAACGCTTTCATTCCTCGATTTGTGTGGAATATTAATGATACCAACACGAGTAAAACAATACCTCGAAATTAACAGCAAACTGCGCAATAATTTATGCAAATAATTTCCCTTCTTTTTGCCGTAACTTTATGTACTTACGATTCATAAATCAACATAACAGTAATTTGTTGCAATTTGGTAGTTAAATATTATTTTGCTAATATCGACACTGACAAAAATTTTGTGGTGCTCCTTTTGTACGTACAAAACTTTTTGTTAGTCGTCACAAAATAAACACCCATTTTTGTACTTACAAAAATAGTTTGTGGTCACTGCAATAACAACAACAAGGCTTTTTCAGGGTTTTTTCTAACGACATATGCTCAAAGTAAATTTTTTTCTTATCGTGTTTTCCTGTGAATGTAGGTAATTAAATTTACTTCCAAAATGTGAAATCATTTACTAAACCTCTATCCGATAACACACCTGCCAGAATTTGTGACCTGATCACAGATACCTTATATGAAAAAATTGTGTTGTGCTTACAAAAAATTGCAATAACTTTCGTGACGGAATGCAATTCAGACATAAAAGTTGTTCTTTTGGTATACTAGTGTATATATGGGCGAACGGGCATAATGTGTTTTAAATGGGAGCTCTGTGGCTTTGGTTGTGGCTGTGACTGTTTCATTGTCACCCTTCTGGTTGGATCCAGACGCATTTGTTTACAGCATGGTTCCAGCATTTTGTTGCAACTACCAACCCGACTAAAGACTCGCCTGCATTGCTGATTCTGGATGGGTATTACAGCCATACACGAAACATCGATATTATAGATAAGGCACGGGAAAATAATGGGACCATTGTCTCACTGCCACCACACTCGACACACAAAATGCAACCACTTTTTACAGTGAGGCAGTACGACAGTTTCTGCTAACAAACAACCGTGCTGTAGCAAACCACGACGTCATGGATCTTTTTGGGCAATCCTACATTAAATGCCAAATAGAAGCAATTGCAGTGAATGGCTTAAAAGTAACAGGGATCTATCCAATGAATATACACATATTCAATGAGGCTGAATTTATTTCTGAAGGGACACTAGAAGTTGAGCCACTTTATGGATATAGAGATGAAAATTTGCAGTACCTTAGTGACATTTTCTCTGACCAGTGTGAAGAAATATCGGGTTTCCAAGAAGAAAACTAAGTTCCTCCCAACCAATCAAATCCAGAAACACCAACATTCTGCCAACCGTCAACATCAACCTCACTCACACCAACCAATACACCTGTCCCTTCAAATTCATGTTATGTTAGCCCCTTCCAGATCCGACCAGTTTAAAACTTGTCAGCAAGAGAGGACGAAAGCCCTCCTCTGCTAACATTATAACATCCTCTCCCTATAAAAAGAGCTTGGAGGAATCGAAAGAGAAACGAGGGAGAGAAATAGGCCGTGAAAGAGGACGAGGAAGAGGACTGAGAATAGCTTGAGGAATGGGAAGAATAAGTGGGGAAGCACAAACAAACATTGTACAAGGTAGAAAGCGTAAAGCTGACGATGATGATGATTCTTACAACGAAACATTGGATTCTATATCATCTATATCATCGGGTTCTTCAGCGGTGGATTTTCTTGGACTGGGTGAGGACCCTACTGAGGAAGATGCTGAATGCATGTATTGCAGCCAGCTTTGGTCAATTGATACCAGCGGAGAACAGTGGTTGAAGTGCATAATGTGTAGTGATTGGGCCCATGTAGAGTGTTCAGGGGTGGAAAAAGACAATTACGTGTGTGATTTTTGGGCATAATTAACCACTTTTTAAGAAAATTGAAGAAACATTGGGAAAATGAGGGGTCCACTTTAGTACAAAAATACGGGATCTACTCATGGGTCACTTTTTCTCAAATGCCAATAATGACATGTTTAAAAAAAATTGTATCAAAAATTTTTTAACATTCTTTTCATTTTCAAATTTTTATGAAAAGATATTTGTTTGTTTTTGTTTTGATTTTTATTAATAATATTGGACTTACTAAGTGGTGAATTAGCCAAAAGCAAACAGGGGGTCCACTTATGGCGCACTTCCTACTGGTAGCCATATTGGTTTTATAGGCAATGGCATGTCAAATCGTAAATCTGTATTTATTATCCGATTTAAAAAAATCTTTTTAATTATAAAATATTTAATTTTTTTGGTATTGTGCCGAAATTATACATAGGGTATTGCGGAAACATACTAAAGTCTCTCTTTCTTTTACTACATTTTCAGTCCCCTCTCTTGAAGACTGAATAATAAACGATGCCAGAATCTGCAAATGATTCACTACCTCGACTGTTTTGTAGGTATAAGTATGCTACTCATATTTTTTTTAACGTATATATATATATATGAATAAACCAAGCCCATTATACTTATAGCGACCATGTTATAATCATGATATGGATCAGCATATGCCAACATTTGTATAGGCCTGATTGGAGTTAATTTAAATACCAATACTGCCAGGCCCTGGAGACTTTGAATGTACAAGGGTGATAAACAGTCTTAACTTTCGTGCTCTTCTTAACCATCAATCCGTCAATTGTCCAATCATTCCATCTTTATTTGAATCAATGCATTAATCTTCCATTATTCCCATCAATATTTTACAATTTTTCTATCAATCTTTTGCAATTTTTCCATCAATCTTTCGCAATCTTTCCATAAATATTTCGCAATATTTCCATCAATCTTTCGCAATCTTTCCATCAATATTTCAATCTTCCCATTAATTATCAATCCATGTTTAATCCATACGTTTGTCGTGTGTCTCTATCCATACATATTTTAAAAAAGAAAAACTATTCACCATTTCTCTAAAATGTGTACATGTCGACAAAATTAAACTTTTGTATGCAGTCAACTATTCGTGCATTTTTTTGCGTAAATTCTTTATTATTATTCTATATGCAGATATTTCCATTAACAGTCGAGTGCTCATAGAACCACTTTAAAATTGTAGGGATAAAAGGATACGACACACAGAAAAATACAGAAGAAACCATTATCCTATAGTAATAATTTCTTATTATTTCGTAATTACAATTTCAGAAGACAGCAGTTCATCACATCATGTGATATAACCTCGTTCCTTCAGTTTACTAATAATTGAAGATACCTCAACAATGCGTGAGAGATCCTCGTGTTTTTGCAGGTCAATCAGATATCTAAGTCTATCCACAATTTTATTCGGATCTTCGGGAAATTTGTAACGAGCGTTATTGACGCCTCCTGCCTTCTTCACACCACTTGTTGCAGCAAATGTTTCGGAGGGGTGCATCGATAAAATTGCCATCATCGTCTTTGGCATTATAACTGTCTTCATAGACATTATCATCAATTCTCTCCTTATGATCGTCTTCACCTCTTGTTTGATCCTCAATATCAAGTTTGCTTTTCTTTGTAGGTGACGCACAGTCATTATCAGTATTTACAGTCGACAACTGTTTATTCTGAAGTTCGTCGATTTCACGCGAACGTCTTGCCAGTGTACATTCCACACAAACCGACTCTTCCAAACCCCGTAGGTCTCTCATTCCGTCATTTTCTTTAACTCTACCGTCATAATAGTCTGGGGAATCAGTACCCATCGATATAGCAGGTGGTATTGACGACATAACTTGCTGACTCTCAAAAGACGAATTGTTACATTTCTTGGTGTGGTTCTTTAATGTATCCTTGCATAAACTGTGTGTGGTCGTTGTCGAAATTCTTCCTCATGCGATAAGGACTCTTCGTACAGGTGATTTTTTCATGTCAGCGAGAATTTTGACAGAAGGTAAAAACTCGATCGCAGAATCGACACAGTCGGCAATCAGACAGTGACGATGCAGGGTGCGGCTCCATGTGCGATGAGGTCAAAGGCAGATCTTTGTATTCACAATTCATAATCACTGTATAACGAGAGAGTGCTTCCAAATCGATCATAACTTTTTGACGCCTGAACATCAACTAAGGTATCAGCGTGCACCAGCGTCCTATATATACTTTCTCCCATCACTCGGAAAAATCGCAATTTTTCTTCTTCTAAGACCGAGAGAAAATTAGTATACCTTATCATATCAGGCTTCGAACTCAGAGCCTAAGCCATGCACCACCATAGAAAATTTCTTAAAACTTTGTATCAGGTGCGCATGAATACACAGTAACCAATTAATGATCATACATCACTAAAGGCTTCAAAAACTCGGGTCATCGCTCGATTTGCAATCTTATTATCTCACTCTGATTCTTATATCCGATAGCTAAAACTTCCGTTTCGCCTTTAATATAAATTCCTATAATATTCACCGAACACTGGGAGAAACTACCACATTTTTATCTAAGTCCGATAGAAAATGAATATTTTTTTATCATTTCGCGACTCTAACTCAGGTCCTTACACTATACCTAAAATTTTGAGATTGCATAAATGTTTATATCAGGTATGTATATGCACATAAACAGACAGAAAATCATGTTTAAATTTCGTTCAAAATGATTCAAAACTCGGGTCGTTATTCTAACTGTGAACTCTGTATCTCCCTATATCATATTTATTATTCATCCAAAGTTTGTCTACGACGAGGGGGCTAAGACGTGAAATCCCGCGCTTACTTGATCGACGTCTCATACCTGGCCGCGTTTAACACGTTGGAGGATATTGCATATTGTATTCTCTTCTAAGCAACGTGTCAATGTCGAATCATGTCATTGATCTCTAAAACTTGCGAAAGGCTGAACGAAAAAAAAAAATTGAAAAAAAGAATAGCTGCTTGTGAACGAGTAAGCGCCATTTATCATCTCAGGGTGATTTTTCTGATACTTTCGAACGAAGTTACCGAGTGAGCGTGGCTGATACAGCACAGTCCAAGACTCAAGATCCGCAGCTAAGCGAAAGTAATCATGGACCTCGGAGAGTGACAGTGGTTATTAGCAGCTCGGAGTAATCGGGGTGCTCCCGTCAGGCTCTGTGGTGGGTGTGATTCTGCCAGAAGGGACTTATTCAGTTAACAGCAATCTGGGTTTAGGTACAGTATCGGGACGTCAATTATTTCTGGCGCGAGATATTTATTTCTGTAAACGGTTGCAGTACGTAACTATGAGTAATTATATAAATTCGTGTAAATCGCACTAAAAACCTGTAACAAAAATACATTGATATAAAAATAGCCGCGAAGCAAAACGAATGAGCTAAAAGTTGATTTAAGAGGTTTCTGGTCGGCGCTTAAAAGAAATATTTAATTCGCCGCACGTAGTTGGCTTCACTTATTCAATCAGTGATGTTGTATCACTGAAACATCAAGTGGATTTCCACCGACTCCATGTAGAGCCATTTTCACTTGTTGGAGTTGTTGAATTTCACTGCGAATCAGTGGTTTTCCACCGATTCCATGTGGAGCCATTTTCACTTTTTGTAGTTGTTGAATGTCACTGCGAATCAGTGGTTTTCCACTGATTCGAATTTATAGTCGCCAAATTTTATCCATACAGGTATGGCAATTGTAAAACGGTAATAATCTACTGACAACTTAAAAATAATGCTGCACTGATTATTATTTCTTGACAAAATTCAGAATTTGTGTTTGTTCTACAGCGTTGACATATATTGTCAGAGAGGTATATAGTTGTAGTTTCGAAATAAGTGTCACTAAACAACTGAAATAATTTGGAAGTCAGTAATTCAACATGGCGTACGAGGCCAACCCTTGATATATGAGGGGCTCGCCTACCTGGAGATATTTTCCGCGCTTGAGCAAGAGAAGCGCGGGAGCGATAAGGACCACACTCTTACGCGCATTAAGCGTGCCATCGTCACTAATCGCAATGTTCCGATTTGGCGTGCCGTGCTGCGTGTACATATGAGATTTTCAGCGGTGATCCTATCATTTTATTGGTTGAAAGTTTGTATCAAGTTTCAATGCAAGGCCCTTGAATATTTTTGTACGGGTGTGACGCTTTGAAAAAGCAGTCTTTTTTTTATCTGTTTTGGAGCACTATGAAATTGTGTTTTTAAAGTGCACGAAGTCTTGAAAACACTGAGTTTGTGTTGTTTTCGTAGATCAGCAAATTTGACGGACTTGATATGAACCAATTATTACCTAGACCAGTAAGACGGTTTAAAAATAATTTACCCACAGGTAAGATCATTGGTGATTGAGCTTCGCAGTGTGCATTATATGCCAAACATTACCAATAAGTACATAACGTACACAATTGTGTAGACTGGGTCTCAGTGGCGTGTGATAAACTGTTGCTAGGTAAGATGAGTTCTGCTAGTTTTCACTTCGGCCACTTACACGTAGTAGTAGTGCATTTGACGTCACATCACGTGTGTGATGGGTGCCTCGCCGCTTTCTCGTGAGTGACCGCAGTATATTAAGTTTCCCCCCGACTCCACTCTGGTTACTGGTTCCTGCTGCGTGCGACAAGTGTGCAGAGCATTGGGCAAGCACCGGCATACCTTGCAACACTTCACCACACGCCACTGCTGGGTCTGGAAGGGGTAATGGTGTCTAGGGAAAGGTTTCAGCGCGCTGCACGCGATGCCTAGTTCAGCTGAGAGTTGGCGCGAAACTGCGTAGAGGGTTACACTCGGCGACCTCAGATGTTCCGCGGGAGTTAAGAGTCGCGGATAAGGGCGCAAAGGGGGGGAAGAGGGGATGGGAGCTGGGGGTGNGGGGGAGTGGGGGTGCAGGGCGTTTCCGTTCCGGGTGGCGCGCAGCTCCGGTCTTCTGCCGGAGCCTCGAGACCGGAACCCGGAAACGCGCGGAAGGGCGACGAGGAAGCGGGAGAAGGCGGAAAGGCGAAGGCGGTGTAATGTGTCGGCCATGCCAGCACAAATTGCGTTTGTCTTAACAAAGTGCCTCTTTTCTTTTTACCCTATCCCTCGCTCGACGTGGATACTTGATCCGGGCAGCGAAGTCTGAAACGATTCCTCTTGATATATCAAGGCGGTAAAAAGGAAGAGACTAAAGGATGTAATGGACTGTCAATATAAACTTTATTCTACAACTACACACTTGAAAAAACTATAATTATCGTAACGTATTTTAGGAATATTCAATTAATAAAAAATATTGTTTACATTGGTGTAAGTATTTGTAATAATTTTTTTCTATTGATTTGCATTAAATTCCATTCATCCGATGAACTATATTGTAGTTAATCTGCTCTTATTTTGTTGTATTCCCAATTAGTATAATTTCACTGATAAAAACAAGTTTTACAGCGAACATATACCGAATTTTTGATTAAATTCAGCAAACTGTTTCAACTCGTTATCGCAATTTACGAAATTTGTCTTCGAAGGAAATATCCATACTATTTAATTACAGCATGACAAGAAGTAAGAACTAAATCAAAATATAATTTATTTTTTAATTATTTTAAATGCTTTAATGTTTATATTATGTGAATAAGTTAAAATTAAAATGCCTTTGTACTTTTAGATTTTTAACTGGTATTCCAATATATATAATTGGAAATTATTAAATTTCTAGTATGCTTGTTTTCTCTACATCCGTGGCAGAATAAATTCTGTAAAACAGTACAAACTCCTCACTGAAGTTCCAAGAACGGATAGAAGTATTATGTAGCAGCGAGGATTCCTGTCCGCACAATAACAACTAACAATTTTGAATTAATTGCTTACAATTTTACTACCGTAAAGAATTTTTTATTTTCATATTTATTGTTTTTTTTTTTTGAAGAACAGTCTAGAAATTAATAAATTTATTAAGCTAAAAACACGTATATAATCTCGGATATTTTTTCGATATTTACACTTGTATTGAATGCTCAGCTCTGTAATTGACATAGTTCTTATCTCATTTCCGTACTGTCTCACCGAATTACTATATTGTATTGTTACAAGTAACATGTCTTCTACACAAAAAAAATTAATTAAAAAAAAATTCTCGAAATCGAAACACATGACGCAGGAAAATTACTTCAACTACCAACACAATGGAATGACCTCATTTGCCATCAGAGCGTAATTACTTGCAATTCACCCTTGGAAACGAACAAGGGATGTTCCGCATCACAATGTTGCCAGTACGCACGTAATATCCGCTCCCATAGCGCAAACGCAGCCAATAAGCGAACGCGCGAGACTACATCAAAGCGACCGACACGACATTTCACTTCTGCGCAATACTTACTCTGAGACACGGCTACAAAGAGCAGTACGGCTGCGCTCCCTGCAGTGGTTGAACTAGAAATGTATGTTCACCGTCAGAGTCAGTTACTTCAACGTGACCCAGCACAGCATCAAAAGGACAGCTCATATATATATATATATATATATATATATATATATATATATATACACTAGCTGACCCGGCAAACGTTGTTTTGCCANATATATATATATATATATATATATATATATATATATACACTAGCTGACCCGGCAAACGTTGTTTTGCCATAAAAAATATTTATAGTGATTATAGTATTAGAAAAAAATAACTATAACTTATTGTAAGTGTGTGAGGATGTGGTATATAAGTGGAAGAGGCATGGAGGGAGCTCTGTGGACGATGACGGAATATAAAGTTAGATAATTTAATAAATATTAATAAAATGGCAATACAAACAATTACAGCTTTGTGATCAATAATAAAGTTAATTAAGAAGTACACTTAATTATTGAAAATATAATTGTAAACACGTCACTACTACGATCTGAGCACAAATGAATAAGAGAAAGGTTATTGTGTGAGAGAAAGTGGAGACCGGCTACTCCGTGCTGTGTCACTGGGAGACACCTGGTGGGAATAAATTGTAACCTAGATCGATAAATGATCGATGATAATTGATCAGTTATCGACCTAGGGTAAAATTTATTAAATTACTAATATCGCTATAAAAAAATAAGGGTTGGTGGTAGAAGGGTGAAAATTTAGGAGGGTATGTATTTTTTGATGCCACATCATAAAAAAATAAAAAATATAAATTTTGTTCAAAAAATAAAAATAAAATGTTTGGGGGTGGCCACCCTTATTACCTAGGGGTGAAAAAAATAGATATAAATTTATTCTCAGACCTACCGAGTATACATAAAAAATTTCATAATAATCGGTCCAGCCGTTTCGGAGGAGTTCAGTGACTAACACTGTGACGGGAGAATTTTATATATTAGATATATATATATATATATCTTAAAATATAATGGTAACCTTTACCAGGGAGAAGAGATTGTAAGGCTGCCGCCTAGTGAGAGGGGGTTTTGTGCATGTGTGTGAGGCTAAAATCGAAGAAGCGCTACGGTCTACGCTGGCCTGCGAATGCAAAGCAATATCGCCTCTACGCGAAAAGTTGTGAACTCGCGTGCAGTGTTCCCGTCGTACCGCTGGAACTGTGTAACTTTATGAGTTGATCATATCATTTCATTAGACTGGACACTGTAGCAAAGTCCAACGGACTACTCTATCGTAGTTTTGCATGAATCCGGTTTGTATATTTCGAGAAACAGCAGACTACAAAACTCGTTCTCAGCTATGTTGTATGGCATTTAATATAATGTTTCCAATGAGCGTGATGTTTTGAAAGTATGTAACACACACGACTAGTCTTTTCATAGATAAGCATTTTGGGATATCATTTACTGATTTCCTTTAAAAAAAAAGGAGGGGGGGGGGACTTTAAACACATTCAACGCAGTTAAATCACCGGGTATGTTTTTTCCAACAACTGTACAAGGAAAGTGTACAGCTTTGTAGACAAATAAAGTGCTGGACTGTCTGGAAATTAGCAAACGGAAAAAGAGCAACAAAGGTAAATGTACATAGAACTATTGCCATTGTGATAGCACCTTCTGCTGTTTTCACCTTGCCAAAAACGCATCCCTGTTACTCAACACTGTTATTCCCTGTCTGTAAAAAAAAATCTAGGTAAAAGACGTATGCGTTATTCATATAGGAAACTACAAATTGTTTTTAGTAAACAAGAAATAAGGAGTTTCAGTGCCATTTCTGAAACCGGCGATAGTGATCTTTATGAAAGATCTTAGCATAAAACATGTCTTCTCCAACCGTTTGTAGCTCATTGTAAGTCTTTGTTAATCGCCACCGGTGTTACCAATCGCCACCAGTGTTACCAATTGCCACCAGTGTTACCAATTGCCACTAGTGTTACCAATCGCCACCAGTGTTACCAATTGCCACTAGTGTTACCAATCTCCACCAGTGTTACCAATCGCCACCAGTGTTACCAATCGCCACCAGTGTTACCAATCGCCACCAGTGTTACCAATCGCCACCAGTGTTACCAATTGCCACCAGTGTTACCAATCGCCACCAGTGTTACCAATCGCCACCAGTGTTACCAATTGCCACCAGTGTTACCAATCGCCACCAGTGTTACCAATCGCCACCAGTGTTACCAATTGCCACTAGTGTTACCAATCGCCACCAGTGTTACCAATCGCCACCAGTGTTACCAATTGCCACCAGTGTTACCAATCGCCACCAGTGTTACCAATCGCCACCAGTGTTACCAATTGCCACCAGTGTTACCAATCGCCACCAGTGTTACCAATCGCCACCAGTGTTACCAATTGCCACCAGTGTTACCAATCGCCACCAGTGTTACCAATCGCCACCAGTGTTACCAATTGCCACCAGTGTTACCAATCGCCACCAGTGTTACCAATCGCCACCAGTGTTACCAATTGCCACCAGTGTTACCAATCGCCACCAGTGTTACCAATCGCCACCAGTGTTACCAATTGCCACCAGTGTTACCAATCGCCACCAGTGTTACCAATCGCCACCAGTGTTACCAATTGCCACCAGTGTTACCAATCGCCACCAGTGTTACCAATCGCCACCAGTGTTACCAATTGCCACCAGTGTTACCAATCGCCACCAGTGTTACCAATCGCCACCGCGAAGGAAATAGCTATCTCTTGCACGAACAGCAACAGTCGTCAGGAATGTACAGTAAGCTACTTACACACGACGTGGAATATCAAATTATATTTTCCCTTCCAAACGGTTGCAGTACCAGCACAGCCCTGTAACATTTTTATGGCACACTTTTAGATTGACGATACGCGTCACCTTGCCTTGTGCAAAAACCCGTGCAGATTCCTACGCATAGGCGGCTCTCTCGTGAGGTAGCTAATCCGGTACCTTCGAGCTGCGAACGTTTCGTATCTGAAGCCTGGTTGTCTACAGATATTGTTACCGTTTATAGATGTAGTTTCACTTCATTTTAGTGCTTAAAAATCACCGTATTGACTTGTAACGAAACATTTTCAAGAACACGTGACATTTTCTGCATGTTTTTTGAAATCAAGCTAGCAGGAGGTCGTCAACACTTTGACTGCCAGGCCCATTTATTCGGAATCGTACTGCGTGGCCAGAAGTATGTCACATGTCATGCTTCCAAGGTCAAGGAAATATTTATCTGATGTTTGGAACAATAGCCTCCATTGAAGGGAATGAACTTGAATTTTAACTATTACATTAATTATTTTACGCAAAATGAATGGTGTATCAAATTGATACAAGTGGCCTGGAATGTAAATTATCAAAACAGATCGAGAACAATTGTATACATTTTATACAAAATAAAAATCTATAATTAAGACTAAATAAAAATGGTGAAATTAACTATGCAGAACTGAAATACGTGCATCAAGACAGACAAAACAAATTGTATATATTACATATACAATAAAGAACTCTACATAATCAGACTGTCACAAATACTAAGAATACATAGGCCTAAAAAAAACATCATTTACATTCCTTATGGACACCATAATTACTGGTCCTCAATGCTCCTGAAATTTTTTTCAGTGTATTTTGCAACACACTGATTGTTGTCAAAAAATATCCAAAGTGCACAAATTTGTATTAGCACTGGGGCATGATGTTTTGACTTGTTTTGTCACATTCATAGCATGTTAGGCATTAAATCTTCTCGTGAATTTGTCACAGCACACTTGGTAACATGCTCTCTTCCGCTGATTTTCTGCTAGCGAATTCCTGATATATTTGTCGGGGTGGAAGTGTAGCATGGTCATCCATGATAGTCACACTTTCAAGGATTGACGTCACAATGGCCACCGTGAATTGAACGATGGGCACTTGTTTTTGCCAACCACTAAAGTATACAGCAGGTGACTGTTTGCTGTAGCCATATTCATAAGGAGCTCAAATGCTAATTTTCTGAACCATTTGACCTCTTGCCACAGCGTGTTACCATACGATGACAATTGACCTGAAGGATCAATGTAACCTTTTATTCTGTTAAACTCAAGTACGGTTTGATGGTTTTGTCTGATTTTTCCTCTAACGCCCTCAATTTCAACCATTCTAGGGAACACTTTTGTTGTTAAAAAAAGGACATCCATCTTGTTCTTCCATTTCCCAGCGACTATATTTTTTTTCTCTCTATATTTTGCTGCACATTCATTTAGCCTCTTTGCTGTTTCGCCTTTGTAACACATCCAGAGTTATGTTTGCGATTTATTCTGGGAGTCCCAGTGAGGTGTGTTTTCCTTGCAATCAGTTGCTCTGCTAACTCTGCACTGTTAGAGAAATTGTCCGTATACGACACCCTTCCTTCATCTAAGATACGTTCTACTATTTCCATTGTTGACCTTGTGACAGTCTTTTCTCCAGTCTCTCTCTCTCTCTCTCTCTCTCTCTCTCTCTCTCATATCTTTACCTGCATAAATTTTGGTATGCCTTGTGTTGTTATGTAGTAGGCACAATTTGTATACCTTCACGCCATATTTATGGCGTTTGTTTGGAATGTACTGGTACTGCCTGAATTTCAAATGACCCCGAAACGGAATCATATACTCTAAACTTGAATCAGTGAGAATTGAGCCAAATCAGTGAAAACATTGTGAATTGAGCAACTGACTGTCAGTGCCAGATAACTAATTAATATAGTGGTTGAATTTAACTGATTTATTTGTGATTTCCCACTGAGTGTCAAGAATGTCACTGCTATAAATCTCTTGTTCCCAGTTAATTTTCTTGATTCACCGGTGAGCAGTGACTGACCTTCAGTGGACGTTATTTCACTGATTGATATAACTGATTCGGATTTAGAGTGTAGACTCGACAAAAGTTATATGTTATCCTGGCTCGTAGATTTCAGAGAATATTATATTTAGGATTCGTAGGAAGTTGTCAATTTTGTGTAACCTGTTGTCTTCATATTTGGCAAAATGGATGAAAAATAGTAACAGTTCAAATCTATTTCTGCTCGAGTGTTTGCTGACACAATTCTGGTACAGAATAGATGAACTCTTATAGTCTCATATGAAGAGTTTCTTATCAAGTCCCATCCATAATCAGAAGGCAAAAATGAGTTTTATTTATTTTAAATTTGTTTCTCTCCATAAATTTGTCACGCTACCTAGAGTAATATATTCCAAAATTTTTTTTTTTTTTGCGATTTATTGTGCAGCAAAGAGGTTGGTATTTGTGACATTTATGCCTACAATTTCATGACCCAGAAAAAAAATGGTAAAACTCAAGCGGTGTTTTATCTGTGGACGACAAAAGCCTGAGACACTTTTCTGACACCTTGTTTTATTTCTGGCAACTAGAATTTAATCGGTTACCAGTAGGTTTCCGTCCTTTCTTCATGTATCACTTCCTCTAACTTCTCCTCTTCACTACTGTCTTGTATATCAACATTTTCCCCACACTTCTTCGAGGACACATCTTCAGATCCTGACTCCAAGGCTGTAACAAACCCAAAACAAATCCATTGGTAGGCAACCACATAAGTTAAACATGCTAGCCTATACATGCAGCTGGTATTCAAAGTATACTTACATCCAGTCACTTCATCACCGTCCCATCCATCTTACAGAATTTTAGGAAGCTCCTCATCTGTATTATACCATACCCACGTTGCCATTTTGACGAATAACTACACACGCTAAATAAAAATCATAGAGTACGGGCACGCACATGACAACGAAAATCAAAGAAGGACTAATGGCCCAAGGAGATAAAACCGGCCTCTTTTCCCGAGAGGGACAAAACATATATGACATCTATGGAATCTGGCTGCTGACCGCCATACCTCACAGACAGAGGCGATTCCAGATCATGCATCCATTCAGAGCAGTGTAAAACTTTGTATCCGCGTGATACACAACCCCAACCTACGCATCAGACAGATACACGTTGCCTCAGGTGAAGTTTAGACATGTGTAGAAATTACACGTATGGCTTCATGGGGGTTGACGTATTATTTCAAATGTCGGTTAAACGAAATAGTTGCCAGTGTATGGCAGTACCAACGTTTTGTTTCTAAATAAACACGAGAAAATCCGCATAACGGGCAGGAATAATATGTATATTTTTTTTGTGCTGTCGTTAAGTTGAGACATAGATGAGACCCTTCCAGCATGTGCGAAACAAGAGGGATTTCCGAGATGGAGTGGCGTACGTGACGAGCGTGCTACTCGTCTCTGGTGTGGACGGGGCGAACCAGCGGTAATTGAACGCTTTCCCCGGGGGGTCGGCGTCCAAAGCCACCCGCCCTGCCCCTAAGGGTTGGGTCTCGTCGGAGGTGCCACTGCGTGCGGGGTCCATCCCTCGCAGCGCACTCACTCAGCACGAGTGGCGGCCGAACATTCGTAATGGCGCGTGGAGGAACGGGCGGAGCTGCTACCTCGTGTCGTGAACACATGGGGCCGCATCTTCCCTACGACCTCTTCAAGTGGCGACCTCCGGGCGCCACTCGTCGGAGGGTCGGTCGTCGTCGAGAGGCGCGTAACTCTGCCACTAGCATCGCCGCCACCTCCCCCATCCCACACTCACCCANTAGTATCGATATCAAAGTACAACCAGTAGATGCGCCTTGCTGAGATTTTCCTTCCGAGAGGATGTTCGCCTCCACTTGTATAGCCCATTCACGGTTACTTCAAACTGTTTTGAAGCCCTGCTGAAGTTCTTCTTTCAGACTATTCCTCTACTTCAAGCAAACAAAACTTAACGACATTAATGTTCATTCTACTCAGATTGGGAAGCTCAATGTTTTTAGTTCGGCAACTAAAATTCTTCACCACTAGATAAGCGCTAGTGTCGCATGTATACCGTATTTTTTTTATATTTTGTGCGTTATAAAACCAAAAAATTGCATTAATCATAAATCAAATGTAAAATAACAATGCATCTAAGTAAAACCTTTCTCCTTTATTATTCGCGTAGAAAAGTGTCCTCTTAGGAACACTGCGCACCTAGTGGCGGAAATTTTCCCTGCGCCAAATTCTCATAGGAAATCTCGGTTTGTTCCTAGTCTGAATAGAATAAACCTTAGCTACGTGTGTAAACTTACAACAGACTGGCATCGCGCCGTATTTGTGCGCACTCAAGTTAATAATAATCTGCAAAAGAACTACTTCTTACTAGGCACTACCAACACGCCTCTTTTCTCTCTGTCTTTATTCATATTAAACAAAAACGTAAAATAGTAATATATAGATAGAATATCAGTTGAAATTCAATTTAACTAACAACAAGCTACTTTTATGTAAACATAAGTATAAAACGCTCGTTGAAAATGACATATTTAAGTAACTACCGAACAAGTAAAGAATGGGGAAATTTTCCAAATGTTTGATTTTAAAAGTGTGAAGAAACAGTGTATAGATTATAACAACATAAAAGTGTACTGCTCATTCATGGACAGCTAAAGAATTTGTAAACCTGCAGTCATAATCTTCTTCCTGCGAAGCGTAGAATTGAATAACTGCAATAGATCTAACCAATGAATGGCATCAACGTGCCCAAACAATAATTCCTGCGGAACTTAGAAAATCTAACATTATCACTAGCGACAACTATGAGCGAAACAAGAAGTCTAAGAACTCAATTTAACCGGCGACTTATTTAAACAGTATAATTTAAATGTAAGACGTTAAACGATGGAAATTTTTTTTTTCAATTTTGTGATAACTGTTTCAAACAATGTGTATTTCAAAATACATTAGCAAATGTAAATTTTAAGACTGATCAGTTAACAGAATGCTAGCTAAAACAACATAATCGCTACTAAATAATTTTATTTGGCATACATTTCAACGAAGGGCACGTGTTTCAGCTCCAGAAAACTAATAAAATGCTAATTTCTCAATACGCGAGTTTCATATCTACCTTAGTGCCTATAAATTTATTTGACTGTTGGCGCTATAGTTGTCAAATCGTCGTACGGCATTTCGCTAAATGTGCTCTTATTTTTGTAAGCAGAACTGCTGTTCCCAGTAAAAAGTGGCTTTCATATTTGTTCGATAAAATTACACATACATGCGCAGTCCAATATGTGCACTTACAAAAATTACCATATTACTTTCTCATAACCTAGCACTGTTAAGAAATTTGACTAATAATCAAATAGTACAAATTACTACATCTGTAAGTTGCGAAATTTCTTAAAAGTTATTATTACCAACTAAGTATTTAGAACCCCGTGTTCTTGTGTCGTAACTTATCCGTTTGCTCTGGCATCACGCGAAAGCTATTGCAAGTATTTAGGTGAAAGTTTCGCTGGAAGGGAAATTTTAAACAAACGCAATTACTGGGATGAATATCACCACACTCTACCAACGGAGAGCTAAGCAGTGCAAATTAGAACTTTTTTTCCTTCCTTTTTTTACACTTTGAAAATATTTGAGTGTGTGCGTTTATTATACTGTTCAGACATTGCTTTGTTGGATTACAACCGATGTAACCAATCACGATGTATTAGTAATAAACTAGGCAAAAACAATCAGAATAAAATAAGTTTGGGTTGTACTATATCGGTATACATATGCTGAAGAGTTAATTGACAATAATTATTACTTTAATCTGCCATGTAGGATGCTTAGCAATGTACAGCATAGGGCGGAAGTNAAGAGTTAATTGACAATAATTATTACTTTAATCTGCCATGTAGGATGCTTAACAATGTACAGCATAGGGCGGAAGTTTTGTTTAATTCAATCTGCCGCAAACAATATCCAATAACAAATTCAAATTCCGAGCAGGAAAATCTACAGCAAAACTGAGTTTAATTAATCTCAATTACATTCTACCAATTACAACTTCGAATAAATGATTTCAATTTCCATGCGGATGAAGCCGGGGGGAAAAGTTCTAAAATTAAAATTTCCCACACAGACCAGTCAAAGAAAAGGTTTCTGTTAATAACAACAGTCTCTCAATCACTCGGTATCTCTCAAAACTTCATCAGTTATACATATGGCTGTCTCGTATGTTATCTCGGCATAGTTAATGGTCGTAAATCATGCTAAGCAAGCATAATTGCATTACATACAGTGTTCGGAGGACTGTTTATGTGCACCACAAAAGTGACGACACTGCCCTCATTCGAAGTATGCAAATGCGCGATTTCAATAATCTTCGTCCGTTTTCTTATCATCCGTTGGTATGGCGATACACCAGCGTTCATTTTTACCAAGCAGAATGCCCAAATTTTTATGGCAATGTGTGTAACTTGCTAAAACAACTNGATACACCAGCGTTCATTTTTACCAAGCAGAATGCCCAAATTTTTATGGCAATGTGTGTAACTTGCTAAAACAACTTAACCCTCACATCCCGCGGCATTTTCAGCTATCCTGTAATCCGTGCCATTAATTCTTCTTTAAGCATTATAAAGTACGTTTTTTTTAGCAAACAATGTATTTCTTGACGCTACATTGTTCATGTATGCCGCGCCACCTGAAGTAATACAGCATATTATGAAGTTAAGACCAGGAGTTCGAGAAGGATGGCAATAAAATTCTCACCCAGATGTCTGAAAACATTTTTGTTTAGGATTTGCGGAAGAAAAGAGAAACCTCTCTAGAGCAACTGGTAGGTTATTTAAGGCAACTCTACGCATATGAGCAACGGTTTTTTATTTTTCATTATTAAAATATTTAAACAGTTCGTAGACGTGTGTTCCGGCGGTTTTGCCAGAAGTGGTATGCCCAATGTGATGCGTACAAGTCTAAATCGGCGAACTATTTACTTATGACCTGAAATCAGTGGACAGTGAATGGTTCATGACTGTTTGTGTGGAATAATGAGGTACTCAAGTAAAACACTGGTGACTGCTATCATCAATCTTATGATTAGTCGAAGACGTGAAGAGTCAACTGAAAATACCACTGACTACTGTAATGATATTATTTTTTTGCATAATTGATGTGAATTTTTATTTGTGATCTTGAGATCAAGTTAACCGTTTTATACTTAGGTGTATAATATGTAAAATGACGTATTATTGTATGCGCTGGTATTTTTTTTTGCTTAAAGAATAAAAAAAAACTGAAGTTAAACATTTATTGCATAGGCTATTTAAGTACATTGCACAGATACCTTTCTACATAAACTTCATGTCAGTCACGGCACTGGTTAAACCGTCGCATGAGTTTTGCAACGCATTCGTCAAAGTTGGCGCCACCTGGGTTTTTTTTTTTTACCAATCTATGGCGATGGAATTTGGGAGAAACCTCAGAAATCGTGAGCCTACGCCTTCCACGAACCGCCTGAATCACTTGTTCGCTGACGCTTCCCGTCGTTACGGAAACTTTTTTCCTGCCTACCGATATCATGGATATTCTTCTTCCTTTCTTCAGGCTTCGCCGTCCCCAGCTCATAAGAACTTGCTGTCGTAAACAGAACTCATCCGACGCTGTTACTCAGCGGCATCATACAATCCATAGAGAAAGGGCACAGTTTACTCTTGCTGTCTAACATGATTATACTAAAATTGTTTACACGTCATGTTTGACCGGTAAACATATTATCATATGGTAGAGTGAAATACTCTGCACATGCGCTGAATACGAGTACCTTCTTGTCAGTTTTCCACGCCATTAACAATTTCCCTAAACTCACGGATATTTTTTACGGAAATGTTCTACAATACACGGAAACGCAGTCCCTAACGACGATAAACTGAACTGAGCTCATAAAATAGATAATACTGCGTCTCTGTATTTCTTGTATCTTCGGGTTTCGCGAACGAACAATACCGAGTCTACACGAAGCTGTCTTAGCCACTGTAACCAGATAATTTTCATTTACGCGGCAGTTAGAATATCCACGCCACTTATCCATATAAAACACTCAAACGTTACTTCAGACTGTAAAAGTTACGTATGTCACATATTTAGAAATGCCATATTTATATCCTCGTAGGTGAGTGACAAGAGTCAGAACCTCTGTAACTTCTAATAAGTTTTCAAATATCAATCCCGAAAAAAAAATACCCTTTTAAATTTTTTGTCCTAAAACATTTAAAAACTCCGCGAAAAAAATTATTATGTTGTTGCAACAAACAAATTTACTATTTAGCAATTTCTTTAAACTTTTATGTTGTAGAAAAATTTATTATGCTGTGACGAAGTTAATAAAGTTAACCATTTACAAAGTCATATTTTGCTGTAAACCAATTATTCTGCCAAAGTATCGATGTAAACAAAGTTTCTAAATAATGTTGCCGCAGCCAAATGTTGTATTATGTTAAAAAAAAAAATTACAGGAACAATAAAATAGTTGTGTTACTACGATATTACGTAATGTCCAGCCAACACCAGTTTANAAAAAAAAAAATTACAGGAACAATAAAATAGTTGTGTTACTACGATATTACGTAATGTCCAGCCAACACCAGTTTACACTCACTCGACATTGTACAAGAGCGTGGAACGAGTTTGATTATCGCGTAGATGTCGTTCGGGCCGCTCATGGTGGTCCCATTGAACATTTATGAATACACGGTAAACAAACTTCACGGTTCCACGGTTCATTTCATTGGTCAATCAAGGTTGTTGGTCCTTTGGTTTTGGTATTATAGACCTTCAAAGTTGGGGTATTCTTTCATACTCAGCCTGTATAATGGTGGATGATAGTTAACAGCGATAACCTCTTAAAATGAAACTGCTATATTTAAATTCTAAATAATAGAAAAAAAAACGAAATGTAACTCAGATGAAATATATATATATATATATATATATATATATATACATATATATATACATATATACATATATACACATACACATACAACATAAAATATTTCCAGATAACTAAAGAAACCTACAGTTTGTCGTTATATGTTGTGGAATAACAACAATGATAGATATTGCAAAACCGATAATAGAGCAGTTGGTAAGATCAAGGCTTTCGCGAAGTGGAGTTTGTTATGCACACAAGGCGGGGGTTCAATTCTCTTTGTGCTTTAACTTTTCTAAACATAAGTAATATTTATTTTTGTAACAAAGTAATTGTCCTTAATTTCATTTTACATCGTAATGTTTTTAAGGCAAAAAGAACAAAAAAATTGTTGACACTGGACTTATAATATAAATTCAACACAGAATTAGTTTTGCCGCAACATAAACTCCACCTTAATGTTGACACTACAGTAAGGACGTAAAGTTGATACGAACGTACTTAACATTACAGTTACATTAATAGCATAACTGTGTATTACGTAAACAGCAACTGACGGCTCACAGATTACAAAAATTTGCTGTGCCTATACTTGTAACCGTAATACTGTTGCCACAACATTAGACTTGTATCTGTCTAACCAGCAGATTCAGAGAGATATTGAGTGACTTCAGGGAAAATTATGTGAACTTTAAGAGAAGTCCGTTGTTGAAAAAGCAATGTGTCGGTAATATTCAGGAGAGTTCTGGAGAATGGTTTGCCAGCATGTTTCAGTATGATAAAGGAAATTATTTTTAACTTTGTACGTGGTTCTTACTGTAAGGGTTATCGGAAGTTCAGCCCTAGTGTTTGTTTGAAACAAACAAATTCGTAAATATAAATCATTATCTATATTAAGTTCAAATTAAAACCTCCAGTCCGTGTTCACATCTAGGAAGATTATTGTTAGACAAGAGTTCAAATAATTGTAGTGCTATATTTGCCTTTTAGGAAATTCCGGCTTTAGGAGGTAAGTTCCTNTGTTAGACAAGAGTTCAAATAATTGTAGTGCTATATTTGCCTTTTAGGAAATTCCGGCTTTAGGAGGTAAGTTCCTATCTTTGTGTTAACACGAAGCGTACCTTTTGGGTGAACTAAGTACATCAAATTTGATTAAATTTGTCGTGCTTCCGAGTGCTTGCGTGAAGCGGTTTAATTTCCGGTTAAATGCGCCGGAAATGGCTACTTTGAAACTTAAAATCATCCAATTATCTCGCACGNAATGGCTACTTTGAAACTTAAAATCATCCAATTATCTCGCACGCTGGTCTCCCGCGCGAGCATTGGTAGCTAAAATGTAAGTATTTTGAGAAATCTCTCTTTCCTACAACCTTTTCCATTAGTGATATCGTTTGAAAGTTCCTGAATTACAACGGCGGCATTCAGAGATGGCATGACGTCATAGAAACTAGATCCGTTGAGGTGAGCGCTACGAACATCTCAAATGTTCATGGAACTGTCGAGTTGCGAACTACGCCTAGTTTTAAACACATAGAGGCTAGGATTCCGCTAGATACGTACTTCATATAACGTCCATCGTATTGTAATTCGCCAGCTTTCTTGCTGTGTCCAGTGATACTTTAATTGTGAAATATACAGAGACTAGACGAATCTGTACACTAAAACAGAATCAATGATAATTTCACTTTTTAAATCAGTTAACAGCGCCTGAATTATTCAACAGCAATTTCAGTCAATTTAACTGATGAATTAGTGAAAAAAATGCCAGTTTCCCTTCACGTAATGATTCAGTGACAGTTTCCATTAATTCATCAACCGTTTCATTCGCGGTTATTCAGAGAATTGATTTTCGGCTGCAGAATCAGTCAAACAAGGTCTATCAAATTAAATAAAACCCATAAAATATATATTTTTGTGTGAGATGGGCTTATGCAATCAGGTGATTGTCTGTCTAGAATGTAATTTTCACCCTAATAACTTTTAAACCCGCCAACAGAATTTAACCAAACCAGGCCCACATATAGTAATATGAAAGGACATCAGACGATTATAATTTTTGATCACTCCAGTTACTTATTTTCAAAATAGTGACAATTTTGAAATGTATGCCACTATGTTATATTACGTGAACCAATTTTCTAATTTAAACCAAATTAAGAACAATGAGTGCGCATTATATAAAAATTGCATTTATAAAGCGATAATGGCATTTTATCCGACATTTTGTAAGATAGCGCATTTTGAAAAAGAATTTTTTTTTATAATATCTCGGGAACCATTTACCCGATTTATTCCAAACTTGGTACATTGACAGTGTATGATGTAAGCATTAAACTAAGAAATCTTTAATGTTATTGGCCCACCATTTGTAAGATCGTGTAAATTAATAAAAAATAAACCTCTTATGCTATATCTCGAGAACCTTTGCACATTTTTAAACCAAATTTGGTAAGTTTGCTGTGCATAATGCAAGCATTGAATTTAAAAAAACCATAACGTTATAAGTTCCACAATTTTGGAAGATAGTGCAAATTGAAAAAAATAAAAACTTTGACATAATATATTGGGAACCGTTTAANAATTGCATTTATAAAGCGATAATGGCATTTTATCCGACATTTTGTAAGATAGCGCATTTTGAAAAAGAATTTTTTTATATAATATCTCGGGAACCATTTAACCGATTTATTCCAAACTTGGTACATTGACAGTGCATGATGTAAGCATTGAACTAAGAAATCTTTAATGTTATTGGCCCACCATTTGTAAGATCGTGTGAATTAATAAAAAATAAACCTCTTATGCTATATCTCGAGAACCTTTGCACATTTTTAAACCAAATTTGGTAAGTTTGCTGTGCATAATGCAAGCATTGAATTTAAAAAAAACCATAACGTTATTAGTTCCACAATTTTGGAAGATAGTGCAAATTGAAAAAAATAAAAACTTTGACATAATATATTGGGAACCGTTTAACNAGTTCCACAATTTTGGAAGATAGTGCAAATTGAAAAAAATAAAAACTTTGACATAATATATTGGGAACCGTTTAACAGATTTCAACCAAATTTGGTATACTAGCAGTGCATGTTGTACATATTAAATAGTAAAAATGTTATTAGCCTGTCATTTTCGAAGATAGTGCAACATGTGAAATAAAGTGTTTCTGTTATATCTTGGCAAACGATTCCTGCCAAATTTGGCAAATAAAAAATGATATTTTAGGCCATGTTCATGTATGCATTTAAAATGGATAAGGTTCCTATTTTTAAATGATTGCTATATAAATATCTTAGAATTATTTGCAATATACATCATACTGTTTGTCCAATTTTGACCAAACTTGCTATACTGAATTTACCTTTTACAAGCATCAAATGTGTCCTTACATCGCCTTTTTCGTATGCAATTTTTTAAGATAGTACCACAGGAAATTAAAATATAATGTAATATTTCGCGAAACATTAAACCAATTCCTACGGAATATGGCACTCAAGAAATACTACGGTAGGCCATGTATACTGATGTGTCTTAGTGGGTTAGAGTATTATTTTCAAAATGGTGGCCATATAAACACTTTAGAAATGTTACGTGCTCGCTGATTCGCATCCCCTGCGAGAGCATAAATGTGTGATGGTCACGCATGTAACCCAAGAGTTAGCTGCGAACACGAAGATTAGCTTACACAGGTTTGCAGCCGAGCCTTGCCCCCTCGATTAATCTTTTTCAGCTTGCGCTTCTGACTTTCATCTTAGTGAATTTACGTGTTTATATGAAGAATTTTCTGGCGGTTTACTGCTCTAGTTTCTCTCAGAGTGACTCGTGGTTCATCGGGTATAAAAGTGTGACGGACCTCCGAGCCGGGAGTTGAAGAGTAGATGAATGGCTGGAGTTTTGGCGATATACGACGAGAGAAACGAGCAGCGAGAGAATTTACCAGCGCGAGGAAAATTTGCGACTGCGCGCATCGGCGCAGTGGAGATTACGACTGGAAGGCTGGACTGTTGGACTGGGTGCACGAGTGAAAGTCATTACAAATTATGGCAACAGACAGACTGAAAGTGTGTAAATGATAAGTATAAGTTAATTGACTATAGCGAAACAGACACATTTAAAATTATGCTAATTAGTGTAAAAAATATACATAAATGTTCCGCTCACTGACAAATAAAAAGAGGAATGATGCATATAGGTATATTATGCTGTAAATAATAACTTTGTGAATAAATTAAATAATCCGATTTACTTATTTTATTTTTATTAATACCTCCATCACTCACGAACTTAAATAAACCCATCTGGCGTCTTGTAACACTTGTGTCAGAAGTGAAATGGAAGTAATTATAAATTAATATTTTGTAAATCGATTTGAGCAATAGGTTAGTAATAAGTGTTATTAAAAAAATTTATTAATTTTATTAAATGTGCATCGATATTATAAGAATGTTTTGTACAACCATCGCATTGAGTGTTACCAAGGAAAACGTCTGCAGAACTGGAAGCACTGCGAGCATTGATTGAGCGGCAGAGTAGCCAAGTGAGCGCAAGTGTAAATAGCTTCAGAGAGGATGTGAATAGTACAAAGGAGAATGTAAATAGCCAGATAACTAATGAAAGTGATTTAGTGGATACGAAAATAAACACTAAACGAGAATGTAGACAGAAAATAGTCACTGTAAATGACGATGTATACAGGAAAATAGAAGACATTAGCGAGTTTTTATATATGAGAATGGACAGTGTAAAATAATTGTGAACTGTGTAAACAACAGGGTGAACAGTATCAGTGAGAGAATGAACAGTGTCAGTGCAAGGACGGGCAGTGTCGAGAACAAAATGAAACAGGAAATGAGTGTATTGAAGAAGGAGTGGCGAGCATTTCTTCAGCAATGGATTTTCACGACAATCACACCTGTAGCCGGAAAAGTGGGGAAGCAGTAGAGTCGTCACAAACACAGTGATCTCGGAGTATAGCCAGCAGTTTTCCAGCATTGGTGATTTACAGCCGGTAGTGGGGAAGGGGNCACAAACACAGTGATCTCGGAGTATAGCCAGCAGTTTTCCAGCATTGGTGATTTACAGCCGGTAGTGGGGAAGGGGTCTGAACTAAGCCCGCCCCTTACGATGGCCAGACTTCATGACGGGAGTACCTACACCAGTTAGAAATAGTCGCCACTCTGAATGGCTGGTCAACCGAGCAGCGGGCTTACTACCTCATGGCTATACTGATAGGCCCCGCACTGAGCATACTACAATCTCTGCCAGAGCGACATCGACTGGAGTGCCGCACACGTTGGTGTGGACTTTGGTGCTACGTTTCGGCGACCGGTACCTGCGACATGCCCACCATGCCCAACTGCGAAGCCGCAACCAGCGACCAGGGGAGCCACTGCAAGACATCGTGCGGCTGCCTCAACTATCTCTAGAAGGGTGATCCGTGGAGGTGCGCGACATCATCGCAGGTGGCTTCTTCATCGATGCCATCGCCGAGACAGGGGTACAGCAAGCAGTACGTCTGGCTGCACCCTACAACATGCAGGATGCCCTGGCGCGAGCACTGGAGGTGAATACAACAAGACATGGGGCAATGAACTATGTAAGAATGTTATGTTACATAGCGGTGATTTGATTATAGTTCAAACATATTTTCTGAGCTCTAAAATTGGTTATTTTAGTTGAAAGTTGGCACCACAGTTAACCGGGCTGTTCAAAATTGTGCATTTTTTAAAACTAGTTACTTTACTTGTTTCTGAGCTACAATTTTCACATAAAGAGTTTAAAGTCCATGTAATCCACGCAGAAGATGTTATGGTAAAGTGGATTAAAAGAACCCGTCCCTAGCCCTATGTAATTACTTACTCAATCAAGGAAAATGGTTTCCCACTGATTCTAAGTAGAGCTATTTTCACTGATTTGAGTAGTTGTTTTTTACTTGGAATAGTGGTTTTCCGCTCATTCGAGTTTAGTGTGTGTGGTAATGGATTTGAGCAGTAAACGCTTATCGCATGTTTTACATTAAGTAAATATTGTGAAACTATTACTGTTTATGATATTGGTAATCAACCGAATATGCTAAGCCATTCGAAACTACGTTATAAAAAGTATTAATAAAATATTGTTATTTGTTGTTTACTGGACTCAACCAAGCTGTAATTTTGATCAACGTGCTGAACTATCTCAGTAATTTCAATTTCGTATTCTGTTTCTCTGTGACGAGGCCAAGAGGTTTAATATCTTCTACTTCATCCGTGAATCTCTTAGTTATTGATAAGAAGTACCGACTGCTATAGACTGTTCACGGTTAACTGAGCACTTTTGAAATCAACATTTGAAAAATGTCACCAACCCTAACTGCATGTATTTTAACGGGCACACTGACTGTCGTGCGCACATTAGGGTTGGTAACGACGGATGGAAAACAATTATATTTCTTAACATTGAATTAAACGTGTGAGGTAAACATTTAGGAATACTGAAATTATTTATTTTCCTTTGTGTATTTTTAATGCATATGAGTGTAAAATTTGGTATATTTGTAGAATGTTTAATTTTCTCGTAATTTCAGAGTTTCGATTGACCGACGCATGAAATAAGTGGTCAGGTGAATGGCAATGATAACTGTACTTGTGGTGGAAGAATGCACAATCTGCACACAAGTAGATCTTAAGCAGAGCTTTAAAAATTGCTCCGTTTCCCGTGAACAGCCATTAACCAAGTAAAGTTACCTAACTTCGGTTTATGGTAGTATTACAGGGAATGCGCCAGTCGGAGTTGAAATGACTGGCTCATTATTGTAATCAATACTGATTTATCTTTCTGCCCGGCTCTAGTTTGAAATTGGCGTCGACGAGTTCTGAGGAATGGAAAAGAGAGTAGACNAGGAAGTTTAATACGAGTGATTCACAATTTTTTTCTTTGTCCGCCATCAATCTCCATCAACTGGCTGGCAAAACGGTGCACCCGGGCCGACTTATTTTCGCCTTGAGAAGCCTGCGCTGTGTCCGTGGGAGTGTAAAGCCTACACTGTAAAATTATTTTTGGATATTTACAAGGAATTCTTTGGAAACCAATTGACAACAGTTATGCTTGTAACGCTAAAAGTAAGTTAGTTAATTTCGCGAAACCTTACTGTGAGTGAAGAGATTTGGGATGCTCTTAACATCGAGGTCTTGAGAGCCGATGAGGGCGAAGCGAGGTGATGATGGAGCAGCGCCGGAATGCAAGGGCGGGGAGAAACGGAAGATCCCCGGCGGTGCATCGTCCGGCACGATCCGCGCATGCGAAAATCCGGTCGGGAATCGAACCCGGTTCACCGAGGGGTTAGGCGACTAGTCAAACCACCACACCACCGCGCCCCAAAAAACCTTACTGTGAAATGTGTTGAACGATAGCCCATTCACGGTTACTTCTAACTTTACTGAAGCCCTGCTAAAGTTCTGCTTCCAGGATATTCCTCGGCGACATGCTAACATATCTTAACAGAGTCTAGAAAATTACACCAAAGGGACAACGCAACCCCATTCGTGCGCACTCAATGTAATTATATATTCTGACTAGGCAATATCAATATAACCATTTATCATCATTTTTATTTATATAAATTATAAATAGAATATTACATTTATATGTAAAATATCAGTGAAAGTAAAATTTAACTAAAAGTAACATACTTTTACGTTAACTAAAATATTAAATGCCTGTGAGACGTGGTGTATTTTGGAAAGAATTAAACGCGTTATACATGGGGTGATTTTTCAATGTTTTGATGTAAATAGTATGAAGAAACTGAATATACAATAATGTTGAATTTCAACAAAAAATTGTTGTAGACTTCAAGTTTATTATTAATATAGAGCTGCTTAAACAGCATTGCATGTTTTATAATACGATGTGTTTTAAAGACACGATACGTCAGCAGTAGAGTTAACAAGAAAATCTTTGGTAACTGGTTTCCAAAGAATTGTACGTATGAAATACACACGATTTTTACTGTGTGGCAAACGAGGCCAGCTACCCTCTTTTTCAATGCTTTCAAATTTATTAGACCGCCATTCGGGCGGCCGGGATGAGATCCTCTAAGTGGAAACCTACATTTTCGCGGCGACGAAGTAGATTTTTTTTTTTTTGTCCTCAGAAGTTTGCCACGCCCAACGACCAGGTGGTCAGAGAGGAGATCGAGGGTGAAGACGGGAGGGTGGCGAACGATAGATTTAAGCCCCCGTCGTAGGTATATCGCGCGTTGTGTGCGGGTGTGCGCGCTCTTGCTGGAGTAACCGTTCTCGTGTAGGTCGTACGCGGTTAACTGAGNTTCGCGCGTTGTGTGCGGGTGTGCGCGCTCTTGCTGGAGTAACCGTTCTCGTGTAGGTCGTACGCGGTTAACTGAGCGCTCGTGAAAGCCCCCGCTTATCGTATACTGTCCTTCCCATTACAGGTTGTTCACGGTATAGTGAGCACTTTGGAAATGAACGTTTGAAAAAATGTCGCTATCCTTATCTGCGTGTATTTTAACGGACACACTTACTGACATGCGCCTAGTAAAGTTGGTAACGACGGCGGGGAAGTAGTTCCATGCCATAACATTGACTTTAAAGCGTTATGTTAACATTTGTGAATATTGAAATAGTTTCTTTGGCGTCCTGTTTTTTTTTTAATGCTTATAGGTGTAATAATGAGCAAAATCACATTATATTTACTTTTCTAATAATTTTACAGCTTTATTTGACCGGCGCATGGCAATGTTGATTTTACATATGACAGCAGAATACATAATGTGGATACAAGTAGATCTCAAGCAGGGCTTTCAAAAGTGCTTATTTCGCAGTGAACATCCTATACCATCCTTCCGCTATCTGTAAGTCTAACAATGGCATGGCACGTATNAAAGTGCTTATTTCGCAGTGAACATCCTATACCATCCTTCCGCTATCTGTAAGTCTAACAATGGCATGGCACGTATGACATTAGTCATGCTTCAGCTAAGTAGAAACTACGTTTTTTTTTTGTTGGCCGGTTGTTGGTGAGGGGGGAGGGGGGCATAGGTGTTAAGAGTTCGTAGTCCGGGCATAATTTCTGTAGATTCGTTGCTTCCGCACTTACGTTTATCCCAGCAAATAAATACCCTGGGTATGCAACTTTTCACCAGAATAAATTAAAAAAAAAAAATATTTAAGCCCGTACATTTCTGTTTTTATCATATTAATTGTATCTTAAGAGAAAAAAAATCCTAAATTGGGAAAAAAACATCGTTAGTTTTAATACTCGTAGCTTGCCTGCACAGTTTTCTTAAGAATTGGGATAAAAGTAAAACAACACAGTCGTAGCTTGGTCTATGAACTTTCATCGCGTGCGATAAAATCGCACTGTCGCAGATATAATTTGCACAGGGAAGCGTAACGTCGGAGGCACTGTACGCCGGTTCAGCGCGCAGCGCGTACGGGCGTGTTGTTGTCGCCCTTATCGTCGTGCTTCGAACGCGTGGAAAAAAAAAATCTCGGGCCGTGTCATAATAATAAATAATGTCCTGATGTTATGCATAAAACAATAAAAACTGGCTTCAGTCGATATAAACTTACATACTGTATTCTCAAATACAACCTCAAGTACTAGAACTAGTTTCATCAATACGTTGCCAAATTAACTTGAAGCCTAAATGCCAGTGTGTACTGTCACATACGTATACTGATGTTCAGTGATTTTCTTTTCGAATGTTTATTTCGAAAGTGTTCGCTTCATCGTGGACAGACTTAGCGGGAGACTTAGCAGAAACCCACGAGCTCTTGGAGTGAGAGTGGCGCAAAGACAGGGCACTCGCAACTTTATGCCTTGTGCAGGGGCGAGGATCGACGAACTCCGTTGATGAGGGTGCTGATGGTTTTAATTTGGAGCACGAGGTTCCGGGTTCAAATCATGAATGTGCAGAATCGTTTTTTTATATTTCAAATTTAGGTGTGGTTTTGCATGTAAACCACCTCCGATTAGGTAACCTGCTTAAAAGTGACTTAAAACTGAGACACGTTCCTGCACGTAATTTTATAATTTTATTTTTTTCAGCTGAAACATTATAATATTTGGCCATTAACCTGTAGTAATCTATTTGAAAACAAATTGTAATTAATACTGTAAACATTAAGTTAAAAGTACCTCTATTTATATAAAATTATCTTATTTTTGTTACATTGAAATTTTGCTTATATTTTATATATAAACAGTAATATTTCGTTTATAATTATTGTGAATAAAAACAGAGAAAATATGCATGTGGTGGTAATACCAAGTAAGAAATAGTTCTCAGGTAAAATATTATTGAACTGAGTGCGCAAGATGCGGTGAGCCGTCCCTTTGATTTGATTTTCTAATCTTGTTACTTTATTTGCACGAGGCGGAGGAATATCGTGAAAGTAGAACTTTAGCGGGGCTTTTAGAAAAGTTGTAAGTAACCGGGAATGGACTGTCATGGATATGATACATGTTATGAATGTATTGACTGGAAAATGTTTTAAACATTTACGTGTGAGAACATAACACACGTATTTTTAGTGTACGTACCGGATGGTTTATTTCGAATAACGACATACGCGCATTCATTGCGCAATTCATGTCGTTTGGATGTACTCGTTAATGAAGTTGACTGCACTGCATGCGATGACAGTTGACATTTGGCATCTGTCCGTATGTGTGGCAGGCATGTTGGCAGCTACGAGTGCGGCGCGGGAAATAACAGTGCAAGGACTTATACACTCTGCTCGATGAAAGTCCTCCCGTTAAATTACCTTTCTGGGGCAGCCGTACAAACTGCTGATGGAACGGCCGCCCACAATCCCCGCGCCATCGATTGCCACCAATTGCTCCCCCTCTTCAGTGCAAGAAGGGCACAACCGTGAAGTGAATGTGGGGGTAGAGTGACCCCGATAGAAGCGCAGCACCAGTGTTCGTGTCCCACCATTGAACTGCTTTTCTGCCGATACGACTATCATAAACGACGTGGAAAGGATTTGAGGTTAGAACACTGTTCATATATGTAGACAAGTGCTTTGAGATGTTTGTATATTTCCCCTGGCCGTTTTTTAATGCAATTTGATTAAATTCAAATTCGTGAAGGAATTTTAATCTAATAAAAGGGCCTGTCTTTTAAAATTTAAAATATAAACAAACAGGTTTATCACTGTTGACCATGCGACTTTTATAGTTGTATTGGTGTGGGGTTGGTCAATGTTGGACCTTTGTGCAGATGACGACAAATCAGTCTACCTCATCATTAGTCTATGGGTGCTACTCGTCGAACAAACATCAGTGCAGACGATCTACGGACGCAATTTCCCCACTGCTAGCAGATAGTGTACTAAACTTCGTGCATAACTGCTTATGCTCTGAAAGCGTTACGTCGATATGAGGATCGATTCTTCTCTTAAGTGACGGAAACATGGCAGCGTGATGCCATTGCATGGTGCAGGTACGAAAAAAAAAAAAATATGTGAGCGCACTCTTGAAGCAGAAAATATTTTAATGTTCTGTTCGAGTCTGTTTGCCAGGCGAGCCTATTCCCGGGAAGCTAAGTATTAAATACTGTGCACGTCGTTGCCTGTTCATAGAATAAATACTTTAGGGTTTATAATGCAAAAAAAAAAAACATTACTATATTAAATTTTAGCAAATAAAATATTACGTTAATCTATTTGGTGAGAATATTAATTACCAGTAATTAACGAGAATCATTATTTAAGGTTTTAATAATAATTTATATGTATTACACGTATTGAAAATACACATAAGATTTAAAAATTCTAAAGAAAGAAAGAATACATATGAAGTTGATAAATTAGCTAATGAACCATAGTTAGCAGAAATGAAACACAGAGTAAAGTTATATCCACCGTGAATTAAAGTTCGACATATTTCGGATTGAACTGGATAGGAATGGGCTCATTATAACTTCCCCCGGTAATATTTCTGAAGGCTTGTCAGGGGACGGCTAATAAACTAACTTATGACCTTACTTAGGACTCGAACCCAGAGCCTCCCGCACTCCAGATCGACGACGCACCAACCGACTGCGCCACGGAAGGTCGGCTAACATATTTTGAATCAGAGTTATCAAAATGTATACTTCAGTAAGTTTAATTTAGTAAAGATTTAAACAATGCAGTCAGAGTTTATCGTGCATACGGAAAATATATTCAAAAATGTTCAGAGTTGACACAGGGACATTTAAAGTAATCTTTCTTTCCCCCTTTTTAGAAAATGTTGTACTTCTTTTGTAAGAAATATAACTTTATATTGAACACATACATATAATTTTACGATTATATACTGCTCACACTATGGTTCCATGTTATCCCCTTTGTCTAAAATTGCGGTAGCCTAAACCCAGAATGTTAATATGAAAACTGATTTGCTCTATGCTACGCCATTCTCCTAGAAAACCCTTCTTTCTACACCTAGCGATATGATAAAACTTTTCTGACTGCAACTCGGTCCTGGAGATGACAGCGGTAATGAATAACGTTCTTTGGACTACTTCCTGCACTGAACCTCTGAAACCTGGGAGAAGGACATTGTCCTGTGCCGAAAGTTGTTCAATATTTAGGTACTGGCCAAACAAGAAGCGAGCTCGTTTTTGTTCAAACCACAGCACAGTCGTAACTCTAAGTGAAACACCAGTTTTGCCCATCAATGAACACGAAAACATAAAATGATAAACATAATTTTGAATTAAAGCAAAGTGCATATGTATTGCTAACAAAATCAACTGAACAAATGTGACGGAAATACGTACGGAAGAAAAGAGTTTATTAAACTTGACATTGTTTGGAAATTTTGTCTCCACTGATTGAAAGCAAAACAACATTGTTTTATATGGCACACAATTATCACATTTATCTATGCTGTAGTTACAGAAAGTAATTTATATAATCTCAAATAACTTATGTAATGTATAAACATGGTTCTTTTTTTAAAACAGGAATTGGAAATTACTGAAATAATAAAATAATCAATTTACCTACTAGCATAAAATTTAATAATGATTTGTTAGCCTTCATAATGTAGTATGAATAGTAAAAATTGTGTAAGTACTTTGTACTTTTATAGTAATGTGTACAAACAGGTAAACCAAACCATTAATAGAAAAATCACAATTAAATTTTACTATTCTAACCCGGGTCGTATAATTAAAAAGGCGTAAAAACATAAGTAAATTGTCCCGTACTGATTTGTAGAAAATCAACAATTAATATTACACAGGAATAAATAGACTATAAATGAAAATAATTATGAATAGCCTTTGGCATATGTACGTTGGAATGAAAAGTGAAAGGTTTTAATACTCGCATCCGCCTAATAATTCAAAATTTGCACGTCCTCTTGAGTTTCCATTCAGTAACACTAGTCAGATTAATAACGGTGATCAACTGTGAATATGAAACTCAAATATCGCAAGCAAACTGCAATTAATTCATACCAAACATGAACTGGCAAACTACAGTATAAAAACGTTGGTTACCAGCTCGTTGGTAATTTTATAATCAATGGCATTACACAAGGTATTTTAATACTCATTGTCACTTTCGTCATTGCACTATGGATTGCCGAAGCGGGTGTCTTGCTTAATTCCTTTGCGAGGGGAGGGATACAGAGAAACGCATTTAACGACGAAATCTGATTGACTCCTGTAATAAAACCACGCGGATGAGAACAGTTCTATTCAGCTAGGGTAGTATTATTACACTGGGATGCCGATAATCGATGCACTCCGCATACTAGTTGGTATAAGGGAAGTACGCAATATTTAGGACGTGCATTAATTATAATGCATTCATAATTCTATATTCACCTGGAGACCGAACATCCAGCAACAACTTTTACCATCAGTAATGTAGCAAAAATTGTTAAAATATTGTATTGTTTGTTTATATATTAAATGTTCTACATATATAAAAATAAAATTAATTAAAATTAAGAAGCAGTTGCAAATAACAGCAAAACACTTCATTACCAACTGTTCTGTTGTAATTTTATTGATATGTAACTAAGCTGAAAAATATCATAAGAATATGTCACTCGTTACATTGCAAATACACCAATTTCTCCCACAAAAATTTCCCTCCAATATGAGAAATTTCCATTTGAGTTGACTTTTGCATGTATCATTAGCGGCAAATTCTAAAAGAACTTGTCACTCAATAGTAATTTCACACTGACAGAAAGACTTGTTCTAGCCAACAAAATATTTTGTTGAGTAAACAAAGCCTTAAAAGTGGCAAAATAAATTTTCTTCATCTAAAAAAATACACGTTTTCATAAACAAAACCTCCGTGTTGGACCAAAAAAAATTTAGACTGTCTACANACGTATTTGTGTAGTGCCAAAAATATATTCAGTTTCCCCAACAAAATATTTTGTTGAGTAAACAAAGCCTTAAAAGTGGCAAAATAAATGTTCTTCATCTAAAAAAATACACGTTTTCATAAACAAAACCTCCGTGTTGGACCAAAAAAAATTTAGACTGTCTACAAAATATCTAATTGAATCAACCGTATGTATTTGTTTAGCCAATAATTTTATTACCTTCGTTCAAAAAATACAGCTTGATAGTTTGTATGTTTTTTTTTTTGTGGCAATGAGGATAGTAACACTGTATTCTAGCGCATTTGTTGATGCTTAATACTGGTATAAACATGCTAATAAAACAAGTTCAACAGGAAACTAAAAAGTTTAGNTTTGTGGCAATGAGGATAGTAACACTGTATTATAGCGCATTTGTTGATGCTTAATACTGGTATAAACATGCTAATAAAACAAGTTCAACAGGAAACTAAAAAGTTTAGCTTCTGAAAAATTGGAATGTTCATTAACGCACGTTGTCCAGAATTCGATCTGTATAGTATAAGAAATTGTAAGTGTTCGCAAGGCCGGTCTGAAATTTATAGTGCAATGTTTGTCGAAGCTTCTCTAAAGCATAACGTCCAGACCATCTAGGCCTAGTTCCGAAACTAAATCCTGACTAAACTGTGGGCATGTGTGTCTCCATTTTACGTATAATTTTACGTTTAGTTATGATTTGTAAGTCACCCCCCCCC
>NQII01001180.1:110536-127110 GCA_002778355.1 Clitarchus hookeri | reverse complement strand
TTAGTTAATCGATGATGTCCCACAGGTAAACAGCGTGTGCAATTTATTTATCTACTAATATAATTTAAAAGAATTTTGAATGGTTAACTAACTCTTAAAAAAAATTAAGAATAAATTGTGCAGCCAAGACCATGGCTGGTATAGAAAGAAGAACAAATGTATTAATGTTTTTCGTCATAGTTTTATTAACTCTCACGTAACTCGGTGGGGTAGTATTATTTTATGTGTCTGTTTATTTCGTTCCTCTGTTAAATTAATAAGTTAGACATCTCTCAAAAATCACTCTGTTCTTAAAAACTTCCAGATGAATGTTTTTTTTTGTAACATGAAAACGAAATAAGCGGCTTTTAAACATGTACCACGGTTTCTGTCAGGAGCGTTAAAAAATTGATTTTAAATATTTTTGCGTTGAGGATGAAGTTTTTTGCGAGCTGTTTGTTGCTCTGGCAAATGGGACGCTGTTGCGGTGCGTTGCAAGGCATTCGAGTCCGATCCCGAACGAACTGAGCGCCAGGAATGGATATAGCTGAGCAGTTGGAACCAGGGGTGATTTGATTTGGCTGAAGAAAACAGGACTCGGAGGTTGTTTCGGCTGCTGGAACAGGCTGACGTATGAACAACAGCTGTTGCGCTTTTGGAAAAGATAGCAAACATGTTTTTTATTCGGAGACTGTGTCTTTCACTATGGTTCAGAAAGCATTTAAAACTTTTTTTTTTTTGGATTTCCTACATTATTTGTATGAATAAAAACAAATATTAAACTCACGTAATAAAAATGTATTTATGTTTTTAAAGTTTGGTAAGGAAACAGAAGAATTATCTATGCTCAGAATAATATAGTAACGTGTTTACGTTCCTGTCTCAAATGGTGTTTAATATAAACACTAGATTATTGGACATACACGATTTTACCAACAAACGCAACCGGTTTGCGTTTTGCCCAGCCGGACTTCGAAGTCGGAAGCGTTCCTCTACAACTGCCGTGAATATTGGCGGAATAGAAATATTTTCTCAGTAGATAATTTTCTAACAGAGAACATGCACGTAAATACAATTTTAACGGTTTAACTCTTTTGTTTTCTGTTAAACTTGTTTCATTCAGATTGTAGCTACTATCACAAAGTATTAATAAATGCACTGACAAACACTGTCATAGGCTATTCGCGGTAAAGTAAGAACTTTTGAAAGCCGTCTCATTTGGAATAATAGTCAATAAATAAACTTTATTTTAGCCTTAGACGTTAACTTCCGAGTGCGGTGGCATAAACACACTGTGTTTATTACTTAAATGACAATATTTATTTAAAAAAGTGGTTAAAGGATAAAGTAACTAGTGCCCCAAAAGTGCTCATTTACCGTGAACAGACTATACTATCCTAATTGTCAAGACAATTACATAAAAACTCTCGAGCTATATTTTTGAACAAAGGCAATCAAATGAAACAGTTATCCTACAGCCTACCAGAAAAATACAATCACTGGAACAAGTGATTTTGTTGCCATAACAAATTCTAAAATAATAGACATGAGATTGTTCCAGGCAACCAAATATTTATTCAATTCAATTGAAATGCACATTTCACTTTGCTTTGATATTTGTGTTCAAGGTAACAAAACGGATTAGTTGGATGTACTTGTAAAATAGTTGTATGTACCAAATGCATATAGATGACGTTGGAACTACCAAATAATTATCCGGCTCAATAAATTATTATTAAATATTTCATTTCGTTTAAAGAAACGAATTCCTATATTTGGTTAAACAACAGATTAGTTGAGTGAACAAAATATGTTCGTTATAAGCAAGTATTTTTCAAGCAAATTTATTTTGTATCTGCAATTAAATTTTTTTCTCGGTGAGGTGCAAAAAAACTTTTAAGCGGAAGTATTTGACATGTTTGATAAATTGTGCTCTGATATTAAAATCCCTCTTATTGATGCTCTCTCTTTTTCCGAAACGATGATTTACTGCTACCGTGTTTGCTGTTCCAATAAAAAGTTTCTGAAAAAGAATTTTATTTTTTTAATTTACAGTTTTGCATTAAATCTTACGGTATGAATATGGATTACTACAAAACAAAGTTTTGTGTTTTTTTTCAAATTGGTTTATATAATCACTAGCTGTGCCCGCGGCTCCGCTCGCGAGGACTACAGAATTAGTGTTGAGGTTTTTTTTATAATAAAGTCCATGCTTTTTATACTTTTTCCTGACAATGTCTGCGCTTGCTTTTCAATTTCAATGAGTGCAAGGTGAAAAACTTCGTCATTGAATGTTGCTTGTGAATTTAATGGTAAAAACGCTTATTAGTATTTCTCTGTTAGAGATAGATATGCTACCGCGGAGTTTTTTTCAGGTATTTATATTCTACTCAATTCTTTACTACATGATATTGTTCCATATTTAACGGTTTAGACAGCGTATTGCAAGAGAGCGCGCTGGCTGCAAACTTTTTTCCGACTTGATTTACTATTATCATCACTGATAATTCCTTATGTTACTTTACGTAACAAAATATATACAAAAACCTGGCCAGAGAACCTAGCTATGAATTATGAAAAAAAAAACACGTAAATCGGATACGTGCTTCTCGAGTGATAAGCGCACTAACAGACAGCCAGAGAGACGTTGAGTTTTATAATATGTATAGATACGTTGAAATCATTGGGACTCACGCTGTAAATATGGCATGCTCTCTATAATTTCTGGCACGTACCTATTATATAAAAACTACAAAAAATTCTGAAATATGTTAATTATAAATACTTTGAATGAAACAAATATCGCATTAAAAATCAACTTCACATGATGTATGAATAAAACGAGCATCACATTTAAAAATAAACTTCATATCATGTCGTAATTCGGACTTAAAGATTTCCGTAAAGCCAAGCCGTGCTAACCCTACTAGTATATAAGTCTTTGTAACTCTATGATGAGCTGTAATTTTAAGTATGATTTTCTCTTGTCTCTTGTCACGCATGTCATCTTAAATTACAGTATTTTCGTAATAGTAATATCAATAGTACTTATTGTTTTACAATAAATAAGACTCACTGTAAATTACAAATTTCCAACACTTAAAACAACACTGCCACAACTGAAAAACCGAAGTTTCAAGTTAATAACATATAAAAGATTTAATTTACATAAGTAGGTTAATTTTTGTATAAATTCAGAGTTTTCTACAATGTTTGTATTATTGCTACACGAATTAATGCAAATGATAGTGATGTGTGACTCGCGATTGAGAACTGTGATTTGATCGCTGTGCCAGTTTGATATAGACCTATCTAGGCTACTGATAGGCTACTGGATTACTGATTGTGTTAATATGTCTACCCATAAGGTGTCCCAATTCAATAACACAAAACTTTCACACTCCTAGGCGTGGCGTATTGTAAAACTGTTTTAATGAAGTAAAACTAGAACAATGTGGCGCTGTTGGAATATTGAGCTTCCGTACTGCCGCTGATCGAGCGTGAGAAATAGAGCCATAATGTGGCATGTAGCAGTGTTGTTTCCCAGCATCTTCAAAAACAAACAAATGTAAAAGTAACACATCAGAAATAACAATAGACCTAAGGGAGACCATATGTGGCAGTTTTTCAACAGGTAGAATACTATTATCCGACATTAAAAATAGGAGTAACTCTAAATCGAGGGGCCCCGATGGTTTAGTGGTCAGACTGTTCGCCCCGCACCAAGGCGAACGGGGCTCGATTCCCGGAGGGGTCGTTCCCGGATTTTCGCCTGTGGGAATCGTGCCAGACGATGCCGCTGACCAGCGGGTTTCCTCGGGGATCTCCCGTTTCCCCCGCTCTTGCATTCCGGCGCTACTCCATACTCGCCTCACTTCACCCTCATCGGCTCTCAAGAACTGGATGTGAAGAGAAGCCCAAATCTATATCCACTGTCCACTCGAAATCGAGAATATCTGAGTTGTGGCGGTATTGTTTTAGGCGTGCGAATTGTTATAGTCTATTCACGGTTTTTTTCCAATTTTTCTGAAGTCCTGCTAAAGTTCTATATCAGGATATTCCTCCGCCTCATGCAAACAAAATTTTACCTAGTCTAGAAAATTACACCAAAAGGACAGCGCACCGCATTAGTGCGCATTCGGTTTAGTAATACTTTGCATAAGGACTATTTCTTACCAGGCATTATCAACACACCTATTCTCTCCGTGTTTTTATTCACGTTAGTTATAAATTAAATATTATGATTTATAATTAAAAAATAATTAAAAGTTCAATTCATCCAAAAATGTATTGCTTTAATGTTAAGAGGAATACAAAACGCTTGTGATACGTGACATGTTTAGGATACAACCAATCACGTCATACACGGGGTGAATTTCCAAAGGTTTGTTTCAAAAAGTGTAACGAAACCGTGAGTAGACTATATCCTGATCACGCACAAATCGCAGATACGGAAGAAAGACAGTTTCTATCCTTGTCAAGACAGGTTGTTTAGTTTTGGGGAGGCCGGCGGAATAATTTCTCCGCCGGGACGGCAGGTGAAAACAACTCGTCTTCGAAGGCGGCGTCAGGTGCCGCGCCGCGGCTTTCACAGATCAGTAAGAGTGTTGGCTACCAAAAAATGAATTATTTTATTGTTGTACCACACATTGTTCAACTTGTAATCGTTGTGTGTAATGCAATTTTCCTAGAATAAAAACAATTTACAATTTTTTATTATTATTTTATGTCAAATACAAAATGTTTCTGTTTTGCTGTAGTCATAATAACTACTTATTAAGTTGGACAACTGAAAAAAAAAAAATAGAACATAAACTAACGCCGTAGGCTGCCGCTTTACATTTATGTAATCGCCTAGTAACAGTTCATGCATTTTAACCAAAAATATTACAAATATGCAAAAAGTCTTTATTTTTAACAATTTATTTCATATATAAATGTCCTGCTATTTGATCATTACATATGTGTACGCAGTAACCCACGGAATTGGTTTACTTTCTAATTGTTTTCATTTGTACAACTCAATTAGTATTTGTTATTATTGCTGCAGCGAAACAGAAAATTCCTTTATCTGACATCTAATTATTCAAAAATTATAAAACGTGGTTTTTTTATTCTAGGAAAATTGCATCACACAAAATGCGTACAAGTTGAACAATGTTTGGTACAATCATTAAAATAATTTTTTTTTTTTTGTATCCGACACCATTAAGTAGTGGTTGATAATAGCCCTCCGCGCGTTCCCTCCTCGCCCAATCGCAGCGCGCGCCTTCTTCAGCACCTGAGGCCCTCACCAAGGGCCAGGAGGTCGGCTTAAATGGAGGCGTCCTTTGAAGGAAGGTGCGGGGGTTTGCTAACGACCACTGCAACTTTGACTTGCCGCGTTCAGCAAGAGCCAAGAGCTTCGCCGAGCCAGCTTTTTAACACAGACGTCAAAAGGAATTATTCCGACACTGCTGACAAAGCGAGAAGAACGTTGGCAAGTCTCGAATACCTATATTTTAATCCACATTATAACCATTCCTTAAAAATAATTCAGCTACTGTAATAAAACAAAGTTGTTGATTTTATAAAAAGTTTTTATCTATACAATCCAGATAATAGCACAAAAATCCAGCAATTTTAAAAAGTGTTCCATTCCGAAATCTCAAAATAAAAAATTTGATTTGGACTGCTAAATACATACAACTTTTTTAAGTATGGCTCGGAAATTATTAAATAATGTGTCAAAGTAGTTTTTAATGGCACACTACACGCAACTGTAGAAGATTCAGAACTCATTTTAAAGTACTACACACACACACACACACACACACACACACACACACACATTACCGAAATTGTCACAAACTTACGGTTTATTTTGCGTATGAAAGAAGAATGTAAAATGTAGATGTATCATTTATTGCTATAATCTACTTACTTAAATATTTTTAAAAAATCAGCCAATAATTTCTAAATAACATTTAAGCGTATTTCCATTCTGAATACTTCAGAAAGTATATTTTTAACGAAAACCTTGAAGTAGGACAATCATAATAAGTAATATGGTGGTATGTACGAAAATAATATTTTTTTTGTGGAATAAAATTAATAATTTGTTTAATATATGCACATTTGAGTTATAAAAAAAGAGATATTTCGCTTCTGAAATGGATATGCCTATGTTTATAACGTTGCGTCTTTCAAATATTAATACACCTTCGGATTGTTTACTTGTGTTATTCAAGATAAAGTTAAATAAATAATAACATCATTACATCGCGAACAATAACATTTCTAACCTCCTACTACATGATAAATATTTCATACCTACATAAATATTGAAGTCATAACTAATTATACATCATTAAAAAGCAGCTAATTAGAAGTTATTGTACTTTAGAAATTCACCTAGTTAAAACATTAAATTGCATTTTCATGTAAAAAAATTGTAATGTTAATGACAAAAAACCATAAATATAAGTGTCTGAAGTTGGTTTTATCCAAGTGTGACGGTTTTATCTTATTACCTTGTGGAAATCTTCTGTTTTAATCAACCATTGTGAAAATCTATTCTATGGGACACAGTTACGCCTTTCATATTTGTATGTATTACTTTATGATCTTTAATTTTGCAGTTGCGAGTACTTTTACTATTACGTAGTACAAGTATTAACATTGGATCGTCATAAATTGTTTTCTGTCAAGTTTTGAAGTAGCCGTTTATGTCTCATTAATTATCACAAGTTTCAAATCTACTGACTGTTACCAATACCCTTTTACGTCGTTTATCCTCAATGCATACACGTTATGTTGTTACGAACTTGACCAAACATTAAAAACTCTACATTTTCAACTTGTATCGGTAGTCAGTAACTACGTTCATACATGTAACATAATTCACAAAAAAAAATACTTATTATTACTCTCAAAAACTGACTCGTTGACAGATTTCGCTACAGTATTTATTTCTTCAAGTGATACTTCAGTTCACTCGGCTTCTGTTGGGATTGAGATAAGTTATTATTTTCCGACCCAACGTTGTGTCGGAAATAGTTTTTTATTTGCGGATGATAAGTTATCACTCAGGATTGAAATTATTTTGCTGCTTTCCTCCTTATGGCGTTATTGCTGGCAACAATTTATTCATTCAAAAACACCGGGCGATCTAACTGCAATACAACCAACACTAAGAACACCTATTTTTATAACATAATACTTTTGAAATGAGCTGCAGAAATCCCTAACCTATTTGATTCCTATATTTTAATTTTTACATGTGTTTCCAAATGACTAAGTTCTTTTCGGAATATTGTTATATGAATGGTTTGTATATTCCACCGACAAACATCTGAACGGCCATACCGAAAGTGATACCGAGTATTCGTCTACTGAAGCCCAATGTATTATTGAATTGTATACACTATTGCATACGACTCTCAAGATTTCGCTGTTAAGGATCGCCTAAATCTCTCCACTCCACTACTACATTCTAACGACAACGTTGCACCTTTGCGTACAGGAACAACAATTTTATTGCAAAAACAGAACACATTCCAAAACCACAATGAAAAAAAAAACATTTTCATGTCACTTTTTGTAAATTTTGTTTAAGAATGGATGTTACGCAAAACAATTGCAACATGTATGACTACAAATACTATACANGACTTTTTGTAAATTTTGTTTAAGAATGGATGTTACGCAAAACAATTGCAACATGTATGACTACAAATACTATACATTAATGACTAATCTATCCGTGAGAATGTTTTCATTATCGATTACCTACATCTGTAAAATAAGTACTCTTTACATTATCGAATTTTTTAAATTTTAAACTCATGCAAGAACTTTTTGTTTAAATATTCAGTTTTACGTAATTTTTGTTTTGGAACGTGTTACCGGTAGACTTGTTAGTTGCGATTTATATGTTGGTAACCAATTAAGTTGCTACGGAAGACTTGAAAGCCAAACGTTGTCAAATACATTTAATCATTGTTAACACAGTCAAAGAGATTTTTAACTTCTCAAGAGAAGCTGATTTAGTGTTTCCATATTGTATAAAACTGAACAAATATTACTACTTATAATAAATTATTATATTAAACAGAATATAGTGTAAATTTGCATACTCTTTAGTTATATACGTGCCTTGATCGTCCCTTTTCTTGGGTTTGCAAACTTCTTTCCTCTATATTTTTGAATTTTCTNTTTAGTTATATACGTGCCTTGATCGTCCCTTTTCTTGGGTTTGCAAACTTCTTTCCTCTATATTTTTGAATTTTCTGTAAGTATACAAACAACTTTAAATAAGCACTCGGTGACCCATGTTGTTGCGATAATGGAATTGCTGTAACACTGTAATTTAAATGTAGACGACTTTCCTGAATTGTACAAGTTGTGTTATTTAATGGCTATCGTTCAAGCACATCTTCATCTGTTGAACGCTCCATTTCCTCACTGAAAACAATCAAGACATACGTAATAAACTCCCAGAANTTTAGTTATATACGTGCCTTGATCGTCCCTTTTCTTGGGTTTGCAAACTTCTTTCCTCTATATTTTTGAATTTTCTCTAAGTATACAAACAACTTTAAATAAGCACTCGGTGACCCATGTTGTTGCGATAATGGAATTGCTGTAACACTGTAATTTAAATGTAGACGACTTTCCTGAATTGTACAAGTTGTGTTATTTAATGGCTATCGTTAAAGCACATCTTCATCTGTTGAACGCTCCATTTCCTCACTGAAAACAATCAAGACATACGTAATAAACTCCCAGAANAAAGCACATCTTCATCTGTTGAACGCTCCATTTCCTCACTGAAAACAATCAAGACATACGTAATAAACTCCCAGAAACAAGACCGACTATCAAATCTCGAACTGATTTAAATTGAACGAAAATTGCTGCTTACTTTGAAACAAAAAAAAAAGTTTCTCTACAATGAAGTATTTGTAATTTTTGATCGTAAATCAAGAAGACTCTACTTTATTTACAAGAATGGCGTCAACAAACGGAAGTAAATGGTGAATCAGGAATTTTTTGCAAGGAAAATTTAGTTATGAAAGATTTAAATAAGTTATTGTTTAGTTTTGGACAGTGTAGTCACTTGATAGTGACAATTATTTATTGAAATATGCAAGTACCTAGACATTATATTTCCTATATACTGACTGTAATTCATCGTAAATAAAAATAATGACATATACTTAAATTTGTACTTTGTGGACAAATGCGAAAATTTCTTGACGCATTAAATTACATCATTGAGGTGGATAAAAGTGATCGTATTCCTGAACGATGTTTTAGTGAACTCCTTCCACTTACATGATCCAGATTTCGAGTTCCAGTGTATATAGTATCTAATACTAAAATTTATAGTGCAGAAAACTTGCCGGTCATTATTGCCAGCTGAAGTGCTTTCTTGGCCAACTGCACTTCCCAACACTATTTGTAACTCATGCTGCCAAGTGTGACAATATTTCTTGCCCTTGGGAGGGGGGTGTATTTAAGCAAAAAGTAATAACACAATTAGATTTTTTTTTTTTTTACAAAATTACGGTCTTATTATAACTAAACAGTAGTAAAGTTAAGTTTATTGAACGTAGAACTTTTAAATTTCATAACAATGCTGTAAAACACGAAACACAATGTTCGTTTAGCTGCCAAGCTGTTCCTTGCCCTCCGCTCGTACGGAAACGCATGTCGACGACTGTCTTCGCCGACTACTTTTCCTATTAAGTCTGGAACGTTAAATAAGTCGTCAGTAATAAGAGGCACTGAATGAAGACGGTCTCGCCTCATCTGTAGTTGTAGAGAGTATCAAGGAATTCGTTATTTTGCACTTGGTTCCCCTACATTGGAATCCACCCTTCGTCACTGAGTACAATATAGATTCTGATATGTCAGTTACGCTCAGTACACTAAGAGTAGACAAAGATTTTACAAAAAACTAAAAATTAAGCATTAATAATTTTGACCAATAGGATACATGTTCCAAAAATCTTTGGCGTAAAACAGTTACGTGTTTCGAATGTATGGAAATAATTAAAGCGTGTAGCTATTAATCAAGATTTAATTTTGTGCGCTCGGTTTCTATGTTTCGAACCTCAATAAATCTCGTAATTTTTAAACGAAATTATGTTGAAAATAATTTTAGCCAAACTTTGCTAGAATGTGTTTCTTAATACAGTTTATTTGTCCGCGTCGTAAAATATATTTACGATAAACAAAATTATGTATTTTCGAACTTTAGTTTCTATCCATTTTTACAGGAATGTGTACATACATAAAGTACCACATTTACCATAAATTACCACTTCTTTGACTTTAATTCCTAAAGGAATAATCTCAAATACTCGCAAAAACGATAATATAAAAATGATGTCAAAATTGTTGTATTTTGCAANATTCCTAAAGGAATAATCTCAAATACTCGCAAAAACGATAATATAAAAATGATGTCAAAATTGTTGTATTTTGCAATGACGTATATTTAAAATACTGTTGCGACAAATATTTAAAATTATATATTTTTATTTGAATTTTTTTTGTATCAAGTTCAGTGCTGAGCTAATAAAATGGCCATTTCTATAGCAGTATGAACGATCCACTTTATAAAATACAATATGCATGACTNATTCCTAAAGGAATAATCTCAAATACTCGCAAAAACGATAATATAAAAATGATGTCAAAATTGTTGTATTTTGCAACGACGTATATTTAAAATACTGTTGCGACAAATATTTAAAATTATATATTTTTATTTGAATTTTTTTTTGTATCAAGTTTAGTGCTGAGCTAATAAAATGGCCATTTCTATAGCAGTATGAACGATCCACTTTATAAAATACAATATGCATGACTTATAGCAACACAGAAGGCATAAAATCACTCAAAGCTAGTGGAGGTTAAAATAAATAAAAAATTATTTTTCTTAGTCGAACATTTGCTGTGGTGTATTTTTTGTTATTTATATTTCAAGCAGGTTTTCTCCCTTTGACCGCTTTGGTTCCGTATAGACGCATGTCGTTAAAATACTTATCTGCTTTAATTCTAATAAAACCTTTGAATATGTATTCCTGCCTTTATTCTTACAATTGTATGTGAGGAAATTGGACTATAGAAATACTATGGAAAATTAATTTTAAATCTAAGGAATGATAAAGTACCTATATTTCATGGACAGAGACGTAAAATTCATGTCTTTATTTGGTATCAGGCTAAACTTCACAGTACTGTATGTACTGGAGCCAGCGTAGTTTCTCCATTGGCTGCTACATATATGTGAAGCGACGCTCTTTCTGACTGAACTGCGCGTGATTGTGGCACACAATTGTAAAGTGTTCATTTATTTTCACAGAGTTACCCTGAACGTGTTAGATAAAGTATGGTCCAATAACAAACGTGTTGCAAAGGTACACTTGTTTAAATTTTATCATTTCCCCAAATAATAACGCGAATTTTGCAGGTCTCTATTCATGGAGCGTTTGCGTGACGATGGTTCGCGTAATTTCCGTGATCATACTTCGCTTTACACTGAGGCGACAAAAGTCATGGGATACCTCATAATATCGTGTCGGACCTCCTTTTGCCCGGCGAAATGCAGCAACTCGACGTGGCATGGACTCAACAAGTCGTTGGAAGTCCCCGGCAGAAATATTTAGCCATGCTGCCTCTATAGACGTCCATAATTGCGAAAGTGTTGCCGGTGCAGGATTTTGTGCACGTAATGAATTCTCGATTATTTCCCATAAATGTTCGATGGGATTCATGTCGGGCGATCTTGGTTGCCAAATCATTCGCTGGAATTGTCCAGAATATTCTTCAAACCAATCGCGGACAGTTGTGGTCCAGTAAGAAGGCGCATTATCATCCATAAAAATTCCATCGTTGTTTGGGTACATGAAGTCCATGAATGGATGCAAGTGGTCTCCAAGTAGCTGAACATAACCCTTTCCAGTTAATGATCGGATGAGTTTAACCAGAGGACCCATTCCATTCCATGTAAAAACAGCCCACACCATTATGGAGTCACCACCAGCTTGCACAGTTCCTTATTGACAAATTGGGTTCATGGATTCGTGATATCTGCGCCACACTTGAACCCTACCATCAGCTCTTACCAACTGAAATCGGGACTCATCTGACCAAGCCACGGTTTTCCAGTCGTCTAGGGTCCAACCGATCTGGTCACGAGCCCAGGAGAGGCGCTGCAGGCGATGTCGTGCTGTTAGTCAAGGCACTCGCGTTGGTCTTCTGCTGGCATAACCCAGTACAGCTAAAGTTCGCCGCACTGTCCTAATAGACAGGTCCGTCGTACGTTCCACATTGATTCCTGCGGTTATTTCACGCAGTGTTGCTTGTCTAATACTAACCATTCTGCGCACACGTCGTTGGTATCGGTCATTAAGTGCAGGCGGTCGGCCACTGCGTTGTCCATGGTGGGATGTTATGCCTAAAATGAGGTATTCTCTGCACACTCTTGACACTGTGAATCTCGAAATGTTGAATTCCCTAACCATTTCCGAAATGGAATGTCCCATGCGTCTAGCTCCAACTACCATTCCGCGTTCAAAGTCTGTTAATTCCCGTCGTGCGGCCATAATCACGTCAGAAACCTTTTCACATGAATCTCTTGACTAGAAATGAAAGCCCAACCAATGCACTGCCCATTTATACATTTTGTACGCGATACCACTGCCATCTGTATTTTTTCATATTGCTATCCCATAGCTTTTGTCACCTCTGTGTATATAGTAATTCTCGTTTACAAGCCATTAGTTTTGAGCGTTAGATACTGGAAAATTCCACGAATTCATTTTACGGCAAGCTAGACCTTCAGCACATGTGTAGGCCTATTTCTGTTTGTTAACAATTGGGTCACAGTTTATTAGACACGCCCAGGGCAACAGGTCCAAAACACACCTGCAAGGAAACAGGCACCGAATCCCGTGCCTCCTGCTCTGAGGTAAAACTGGCTGCACACTCGGGCAACAGCAAATAAACAGAAACCTGAAACTTTACAATATATACGACAGTGGAGTCTTATAATACAAGTAGTTTGGGGCCACAGTGGCTGATTGATTAGCCTGCTCGCTGAACCGGGTTCAATCCCCGGCTGGGTCACTCCCGGATTTTCACATGTGGGAATCATGCCAGACGATGCCGCTGGTCGGCGGTTTTTTTCGGGGATCTCCCGTTCCCCCGCCCATGCATTCTGGCACTGCTCCATTATCACCTCATTTAACCCTGATCGGCTCTCAATACCTCGCTGTTAAGAGCCGCCCAGATCTATCAACTCAACTCCTGTTGGTCTACAGGACATCGGGCAGGCTTCTTGCACCGTACAACGTTCGTTATTAGCTGGTCATAACCCAGTAGGATGCCGAGTTCAGTATGCTCCGATAACATGTCCTTTACTGTGTAAAAGGGTTTACAATAACTCGCGTCATGTTAAACAGATGTAAGAAAAATATTTCATTTTCAGTCAGGAATTGTAGTTGGCCTACAGTGTTCTTACACTNCATATTCTCTTGTGACACCGCGATTTTAATATGCCCTTAAATTCGGTTATTTATATTACAACATAAACATAAATACTGCGTGCAAGGCAAATAACAATACTACGTTGACTTGCGAGTTTTGAGTAAATATTTAAGTTGTTGTCGTTATATTTATTTTACCGTTCAAATTTGCAATAACAGGCCTCTATTTAATTTTCTGCAAAAGCAAATAAAGCCATAAATGCTGTCATATTTTATTTATCACCTGTTTAATTTAAACCGTGTGGTCACTGTTCAGAATATTTAAAGGCCTTATTTTACATGATGGCGTTTATTACTCACTCCCAATTGTATTCATGTTATCGGAAACAAACGTCGTTTCTAAAATTACGGTAATTACACATACGTGAGTTTTAAATTTTACTTTTATATTTTGATTTCTTGGGACTGTTTTCGTAATCGGTAGGATATTACCAGCTTTAGGGCGAAAAAACAAAACAAGGTCATAATTGATCCGCGTGTACATTCACCATATCTCACGACAAATATTGTCTTTAAAAACGTAACCAATTTGCGTAAGTGTGTAATTACACTATTCTTTCCTTGTCTGGTTCTCACTAACCCGGAATTGTGTTCAATCACGATTGACATTTTTCAGTCAGTATTGTAATATTTAAAAAGTAAACGATAATTTTTTTTATCACATTGTATGTAATTCGTATGATAGTAGTGCCGCTGCTTACGATTTCAAACCCTTACGAATATCCGGATTATTTTATTATTCGGACGGTGTTCTGTTTAGTTAATCCGGGTAAAACAGGCTCTACTGTACATCAAAATTAATGAGGGTAGCTGTGAAACAATTCTTCCCGCATAGCCACACTAAGTTTGCTCAACGAAAAAGCACTTGCCACGATTACTGCATATTATCGAGATCCTTGATTATTTAGCAGTGTTGTTAAGTTGAGTTATACTTAAATATTTTAAGGATATGTAACTGCATATATAAAAGAAGAGGTTTTATTAAGAGTTGATATGCGGTGTATAGTCGCAGTAGTGAAAATCAGTAATACTGTGAAATATGAAGTATTAATTTATCGACTGATACCAAACTCGGTACTTCGCTGAGTGAACTAGGTTTCGAAAACAGCAGCAACAAACACATAGTTGTGAAAAGATGGATTTGTGGTGATTAGGATGTTAGCCTAGTTNACAGTTGTGAAAAGATGGATTTGTGGTGATTAGGATGTTAGCCTAGTTCCAATGAAGTGAAAGTCTTTGTAAATCACCTTCTTGTCTTTGTAGGCTCTGAATTTTCCTAGCTTCCAGTAAACATATTTAAAAAAAATCGTATTTAAGATTAATATTTTTCAGTTTGGTTTTTGCTAAAATTTGTTCACAAACACTAGCAATGTACTTATACTCTAAATAACGTAAAAAAATAACTTTAATTGTCTAAAAGTAAGCGCTCGCAAGATTTAAAAAATAAATAAGGTAATCACTGACTCACAAAAATCTGTATATAACTTACATGCTTAAGTATAGCATTTACGACGAATGTGAAAATGTATACTACATACACAAATATCCAACAGGAACGGTTCTCTAGATGTTTATATATAATCAGTTAGGTAAACCATTTGATTTTTATCATGCTATGTGTTACAGTCATATATTAATACGGTAGTCCTCCTTTATTAAACGTACGTTTAATTAAATGGTACATTCGGCAATACATCGGAAAATATAAATCTTCATAAAATCACGTGACATGAAGTGGAAGGAATTTTTTAGGATGACATAAAATTTGTTAGAAACAAAATTTTCGACAGAACTAAATTCATGACAAAATGTGTTGTACATAATCGATTTGTATGAAAATTTGCATTTAAGAGTTTCCCGGTGTTTATAAATATAAATGAACAAAAGGTAATTCCCCGGACATAATAATAATGGCTTGTGGGGAGTGCACCCAGGGCAAGGCAACACCCTCCGTAGGTGACCGTCATCCCCGAGCATGACGGAGATGAGGCCCTAGAATGGAGCGGCACTGGAATGCAAGGGTGGGGGAAGCGGGAGTACCCGAGAAAGCCCACCGGCAAGCGGCATCGTCCAGCACGATTCCCACATGCGAAAGTCCGGGAGTGGGCCCGCCGGGGATCGAGCCCGGATCGCCGTGGTGGGAGGTGAGCGCCCTGGTCACTACGCCACCGCTGCCCCTTCCCCTGGACAAACAGTTGTAATATATTCGCTATGCTGTGAACTGTTACTCGCATGAGCAGTTGGAACTTCCGCATTAAATTACGAACTTCAGTAACAAATTACTGTTTTTAAAAGGTAATATTTTGGAATTGTTTTCGGTATTTATAAATAAATATAGGTAAAATATAATGTANTTTTTAAAAGGTAATATTTTGGAATTGTTTTCGGTATTTATAAATAAATATAGGTAAAATATAATGTATCACGTATAATAATATTTTTCCCATTCCCTACACCAGGTAGTTGCATGTAACTCACTTTGCGAACGAGGTTCGAACTCTTGTTTATTGTGATACGACTACTAAACCCTACTTCTGTTCCATCTTAAATCTCAGTCAAATTTAATGAAACCGTTAGTTTCGTGGTAAAAAGGCTGGGCTGTCTAACAACCTGTATGCGTGTTTAAATGTTTTGCTAGACGATTGGAGAGTGAAAACTGTGGATGTGTCTTAACGTTGGGTGTTTTGTTCCCTGCTTCTCTGTAGTTCCCTTGAATTAATCNCAGAGTGAAAACTGTGGATGTGTCTTAACGTTGGGTGTTTTGTTCCCTGCTTCTCTGTAGTTCCCTTGAATTAATCTTAGATCAAATTTGTGCAATCGAGTAAGCTGTGATAAAATGCTACACCTTCCTGAGTCAGCGTCACGTCACGAAATTACTGATAATTGATGTGACGACTCCCTGTTCTCTGGGAGGTGCGCGGTGCGAAACAGGTCTGGGAGGAAAGAAGAGTCCGCGGGTAAGTATGAGGACGCGAAATGGGGAGCGAATGGGGAATTAGGGGCAACGCCTTTGTCAGCGAGTCTCACTGGTGGATACACGAGGGAAGCTGCCTC
>NQII01001180.1:95846-108125 GCA_002778355.1 Clitarchus hookeri | reverse complement strand
AGAACAATAGCAAGAATTTGGTATAGGAAAATAAAATTAGATGTGGTTTATTTTTTAAAGCCAATAGTGAATATATAAACATGAAACAAAAACTTAAGTGTGAGAAATTATAATCTCTTGCTCTGTATCGAGACAAATATAACGCACTGTTTCCGGGAAACAGACTATACATTAATGTTACAAGAGGCTTCGATTGCAAGGAAGCGCGTATTTGCATGCTCATAAAAGTCCTTTGTGGTACGTATATGTCTTGTCTTTAAAAGGAACACCAAAAAAACCGAATTCCATTAACATGTATTTCCCTATAACATATTCTCACTGCTCACAAGCCAGGAAACAGCCTTAAGGGAAGGGAGTGGGAGGTTACACCAGTATTAGCGGTTCTGACGAGAGGACTCCGTAGTGGAAAAATGTTAGGCCCCTCAAGGTCACGTTCGGTCGTAAAGAAGCATTGCGACGGCGATGGAAAATAACCCAAAACAAGTTTCGCGTGTGTTCTGTTTCCTCAGAAGTGGTGACTGTAGGGTTGTATTACAGTAACCTGTTCAGTAGAGAAGTATCATTGTCGCTATAGTTCAAAACACTGTTTCACAGAATAATGCATATCATAAACATAGGGCTATTTACAGCGATTTTTGCTTACTTCGACACTTTTCAAACACCACATTTGATTTTCAAGAACAAAATTTGTAAATTGGCCACAAAATATCGACTTTCATTTCCATCCTGAAAAATAGATTTACACTAAAATATTCTATAAATTTTTGAAAAAATTATAATAGACATAACTGCGTACTATGACCAATATAGCAAATATACAAGACCCTTAATGTAAACGAATACTAAAAGAGAAATTACTACAAATTAAATGCATTATAATTTAAAGCAATTATACATATTTACCAAAATTAAAGTATTATTAACAATTACGTTACAACTTAGGGGCCTCGGTGTCTGAGCTGTTAGCCTGCTCGCCTTCCACCAAGGTGAACCGGATTAAATCTCCGGCCGGGTCACTCCTGGATTTTCGCAAATGGGAATCGTGTTGGACGATGCCGCTGGTCGGCGGGTTTTCTCGGGGATCTGCCCTTTTCCCTGCCCTTACATTCCGGCGCTGCCTCAATCACCTTCATTGACTCTCAAGACTTCGCTGTTAGGAGCCACCCAAATATCTTCTCTCTTCACTTACTTACTTCACGATTTAATTGAGAACATCGTAATTTACGGCAATTACATATTTTTACCTCAATTAAAGTATTATTAATAATTTTAATACCAATTGTGGAAAACCTTAGGGGGAAAAAGGGGGGTGGCTCAAAACCTGCCCCCCTTCCTCCCTAGTTAAACCAATGATTACATCTACTCGTAAGGCCCTGAACGACTGCACTCTCTTTCACGTGAACGCTAATCGCTTGGGCCATATTCCGCTGCCTGCAACACTGTCAGCGGTAGTTGAGATGGCGTATCCTGGATGTGAACCATGTTCTGACTCAGTAAAGTCATTGAGTAAAGATATACACACTAGAGCGGCCATGGGATAGGAAAAAGTCTGAACAATTTTTTATGTTAGTTCTTGGGATGATTCAGAGTAGCGCTAGTGTTCTCGGCTGGGAGTCAGCAAGCAGCAGACAACGCAGCAGTCAAAATACTTCGCCACTCGTGCGGTGTTGCCAGTTCCGCAGCCGGCAAAAATAGGTCATCACCCTGGCCTCGGCTCACGCACGTGTTCGTTCACGTTCTGGTAAAGGCAAGCCTGTCACACACGAGTTATCAGTTTTTGTTGTAGCTGTGAATACCCAACTCAGGATTTACTATTGGCGACCATGGCATGTGTTTCGGGTTTGTCGTAGAATTCTGTATTTGCTGAAATTTGCAGCGATATCAAATACTAATTGGTTTTATTTACCTCTGCAAAATTGAATTATCAAAAATACATAACGGTCATTGTTTTTAATTCCAATTTATTATCTTACTATAGTTTAGGTGAAAATACGAGTACTGTTAGCACTTACAATTACAAATTTGGTATTAATCATAGTGGTGTTTTCATTCCATTCTTACGTGAAAGGAAATTTACAGGAAATGATTGTTCACTAGTCGAGAAATATATGTAAGACGTACGAAGGTCTACAATGTGACTCCGTGTTTACAGTTTGCGGTTGTGATCTTCAACAAAGGTGACTGTTCGTACAAGCAATAAGTACGTTAAATTTGTCGAATCATGTGTCATTAAGGCTGTGCCCGAACCTAGGAATGCACTTATGTATATAAGCATACTCCACTCGGCTCGATACTTGATACATTCCGATAGGAATACTCATTTGCATCCGTTACAGCAACTAGCAAGCTAATAAACGCTCCATTGATTTTGATGGGAAATGACGGACTCGAGTATTTAGAATACGTGTCATACCAGCGTTTAAGAGTTATACAAGTTGGAAGTCCATGTGTATTAATACACATTTTCCATTAGTATGAATTTATTAATATAAATGAATTTAATATANTGATTTACTATTGGCGACCATGGCATGTGTTTCGGGTTTGTCGTAGAATTCTGTATTTGCTGAAATTTGCAGCGATGTCAAATACTAATTGGTTTTATTTACCTCTGCAAAATTGAATTATCAAAAATACATAACGGTCATTGTTTTTAATTCCAATTTATTATCTTACTATAGTTTAGGTGAAAATACGAGTACTGTTAGCACTTACAATTACAAATTTTGTATTAATCATAGTGGTGTTTTCATTCCATTCTTACGTGAAAGGAAATTTACAGGAAATGATTGTTCACTAGTCGAGAAATATATGTAAGACGTACGAAGGTCTACAATGTGACTCCGTGTTTACAGTTTGCGGTTGTGATCTACAACAAAGGTGACTGTTCGTACAAGCAATCAGTACGTTAAATTTGTCGAATCATGTGTCATTAAGGCTGTGCCCGAACCTAGGAATGCACTTATGTATATAAGCATACTCCACTCGGCTCGATACTTGATACATTCCGACAGGAATACTCATTTGCATCCGTTACAGCAACTAGCAAGCTAATAAACGCTGCATTGATTTTGATGGGAAATGACGGACTCGAGTATTTAGAATACGTGTCATACCAGCGTTTAAGAGTTATGCAAGTTGGAAGTCCATGTGTATTAATACACATTTTCCATTAGTATGAATTTATTAATATAAATGAATTTAATATANGCAAGTTGGAAGTCCATGTGTATTAATACACATTTTCCATTAGTATGAATTTATTAATATAAATGAATTTAATATATGTGTTAAAAAGTTTTTCATAGTTTTTATTTTTTGTCGTTTTAAAATTTTTCTTTGTTTCTAAATTTCACCTTCAACACCCCGAGGAAAAAATAATGGTAGATAGGTTCAAAATAGTTTGAAAGTTTGACATCTATGTAGATTTCATTCAGAAGAGTAGCAATANAAAATAATGGTAGATAGGTTCAAAATAGTTTGAAAGTTTGACATCTATGTAGATTTCATTCAGAAGAGTAGCAATATTTGTACGAGTGCTCCCATTTTTTTTATTACAGCGTACGAAAATGTAAAGAGCAGCTATCTACATTTCAACTCAATNTTTGTACGAGTGCTCCCATTTTTTTTATTACAGCGTACGAAAATGTAAAGAGCAGCTATCTACATTTCAACTCAATTAATGATTACTATTAATGAAAATTGCTCCCTTCAATACATCTCGCAGAATATACGAAACCAGCTATTCCTACCGTAAAAAGCTGTTCGCCGTAAACTGAGCACTTTTGAAAGCCCTGCTTAAGATCTACTTGTACAAAAATTGTGTATTATTCCACCATTTATAAAATTACCATTGCCGTGNTATTCCACCATTTATAAAATTACCATTGCCGTGGGCTTAATCAGTTTGTCCATGTTAAATTATTAGAAAAATGTATGTTTTACAACTTTACTTATTCTTACATGTACGTGTATTTAAAAAAGCGAAACGCAAAAAAAAAAAAGTACTTAAAGTATTCACAAATGTTTACCTAATGTTTTAAGTTCAACGTTAAGACCTGTAACTACTTTCCCTCCGTCGGTACCCACTTTACTGGGTGCATGCCAGTCAGTACGCCAGTTAAAATATACGCACGTAGGACAGTGGCATTTTTCATAGGTTGATCTCGAAAGTGCTCAATTAACCGTGAACAGCCTATACTTTCAAACGTTCTTGTTGCTGCATCACAATCGCCGCTTCTGAAACGACGTGTGTGTGGAAGGCTCGACCGCAGAAAGAGCCACGAAAACCCTCTTTCCTAGTTCTACGCCACTCGGAAGCAGATTTTCAACGGAGCGTGACTTCAGAGCATAAAAGAATAACTTCATTTGTTTTTTTTTTCTTTTTGCTGCCGCAACCAACCAAGAGATCCGTGCCATTGATACATCTCATTTCCGTGAGAATTTACTTTTTTTCTCTTTTTTTTTTTTAAGCTGCCTTCAAACGTGGGCCTGTAATATGGCTTGCGTATTAATGATTCAAGGCCCCGTAAGCGGATGGAATGAGATCTTTGCACATTCTTCCTCTAAGGGCCTGGATTCAAATTGCGTCGTTAAATTATCACTGTTTGCGAATCACGCGGCTTTATAAAAGGGTCCNTTTTTTTTTTTTAAGCTGCCTTCAAACGTGGGCCTGTAATATGGCTTGCGTATTAATGATTCAAGGCCCCGTAAGCGGATGGAATGAGATATTTGCACATTCTTCCTCTAACGGCCTGGATTCAAATTGCGTCGTTAAATTATCACTGTTTGCGAATCACGCGGCTTTATAAAAGGGTCCTTCCACTGCATTTTATGCCGCCCTTTCGTAGTCGCTGATGCCTTACGTCATCTTCCTTCGCTGCAATTCGCCCCTCAGTTTCTCACGCAAACATTTTCCTTCCAGCAGTACTTTAGCTTATTATTACATTTACGTGATGCCATCTTTTCGAGACACATAATATACAGGAAGGACGTTTGTAATTAAAAAAAACCGTATTTAAAGAATTTCGTTTCCTGAATATCGCCATGATAATATCCACGTGGTTTTTTTAAGATAGGCTCAAGAAAGAAAGCATGTAGTTGTGAAATAAATCTCATAGTTATGAAATAAATCTCTATGGCGGAACAAACAATGGAATGAAATAAATTACGCCTGTGCTTTGTGAGTACATGAATACGTATCTGATATAATGTGTAGCAATAACATCTTGGAGATAACCAGGATTATCTTTAGTAGTGGAATTTAGTTGGCCTTTAATCGAGATACCAGTAATATATACTGTGCCTATTATGCTCGTAATGTTTCGTATTGTTTAAGCATTTAGTGCCTCAGACACTTGAGATGACATCTCCGATCTTCAAAAGCCAGGGTAGATTGATGGTGTGGTTTCTTACGTTAACTGTCACACGGAAGTCTTTTTCGACATAAGAAAGAGATCGTAGTTAATGGAAGTGAATGCACACTAGGGTATCGTTTCATCCTTTGTACCTGCGTCATTTTACCTCAAATGCAATCGTTTTGCGCTGATCTTGCGTAGGATGATAGCTGTTATANCACTTGAGATGACATCTCCGATCTTCAAAAGCCAGGGTAGATTGATGGTGTGGTTTCTTACGTTAACTGTCACACGAAAGTCTTTTTCGACATAAGAAAGAGATCGTACTTAATGGAAGTGAATGCACACTAGGGTATCGTTTCTTCCTTTGTACCTGCGTCATTTTACCTCAAATGCAATCGTTTTGCGCTGATCTTGCGTAGGATGATAGCTGTTATANATCCTTTGTACCTGCGTCATTTTACCTCAAATGCAATCGTTTTGCGCTGATCTTGCGTAGGATGATAGCTGTTATAAAATGAGTAAAGAGGATATCTGTGTCAGAGTTGGCTGGCTACACCTTGCGATGTTGAGTGTTGTTGGATCGAATATTTTACAAGGCTTGTTTGTTGGCTACATTTTATAATTATTAAATAGTGTTGAGTACCTGATAGTCTTTATCTCTCCCTAAATTTGTGGACGCAATTTGCATAAACAGCGGCCTAAGTTATAACTATCCATTATTATATTTAATCTACTAGAAGAAAACCCGCAAATTTTATACTCAGCGAACAAGGAAGGATTGTTTAGTTGGTTCAAGAGCACTAGACGCCATACCTTAATACCCATCTATAGAGTGCAGAATATGCATTTAACGAAGAAAGAGTGGTTAGTGACGAAGACTACACAAATGATTGAAACACGTTAATTATGAATATATTTCGAGGTTTACGGTGCAGTTATGTCTTTTTTGTTCCACCCCATAAACATTCCCTGATAAAGTTAATACGAACGCAAGTATTTGTAATCGGTAGAAATGTGACTTTTTGAAGAAGAAAAAACGTAGGCGTTGACCACTACCACTTTGTTCAGTTAATATTCAAGGAAATACAGTTTGCTGTGCTTAGAAGAAGAAATCTGTGACACCAGAATTTAGATTATAAATACGGTCAATCTTACGATATGCCTACCGGTACTGACTATGCACTGTAAAAATTAAATCCCTGCCCCAGGCGTTCCTTTATCGAACCCGTTTCCCGAAGTATCTTGTAAACTACTCAACTTCAAACGGCTGCTTCTACCGTTCATAAATAGAATAAACCGCTAACTTCACGTTGTTCCTCTGGTGCAATTTCAATTCTGAAAATGTCACATTACATCACAATGTGAGGGAGGTGTTAATCGAAAATCATTTTTTATAAGACNCGAACGCAAGTATTTGTAATCGGTAGAAATGTGACTTTTTGAAGAAGAAAAAACGTAGGCGTTGACCACTACCACTTTGTTCAGTTAATATTCAAGGAAATACAGTTTGCTGTGCTTAGAAGAAGAAATCTGTGACACCAGAATTTAGATTATAAATACGGTCAATCTTACGATATGCCTACCGGTACTGACTATGCACTGTAAAAATTAAATCCCTGCCCCAGGCGTTCCTTTATCGAACCCGTTTCCCGAAGTATCTTGTAAACTACTCAACTTCAAACGGCTGCTTCTACCGTTCATAAATAGAATAAACAGCTAACTTCACGTTGTTCCTCTGGTAAAATTTCAATTCTGAAAATGTCACATTACATCACAATGTGAGGGAGGTGTTAATCGAAAATCATTTTTTATAAGACAACTAAAGCAGTTGTGGCATAATTGAAGCAGCGGTTTCTTCTGTCTTCCAGTTGGTACAACTGGTAGCACCACAGCTACCACTATTACCCCCACAACTAATACTATGTCTCATAACACCACAAATACCACTACAAATATAACTGCTACTTATTCTACCACGTATACGAGTAGTATCACAACTGTTAATACTACCAATCCTAATACTACTTCACCACGTACCACGTATACGAGTAGTATCACAACTGTTAATACTACCAATCCTAATACTACTGCACCACGTACCACGTATACGAGTAGTATCACTACTGTTAATACTACCAATTCTACTACTACTGCACCACGTACCATCACTACTACTAGCCTGCCACTTTCACCACTTAACTATCGTAATACTAGAATTACCTCTATTACTATAATTTCAATTACCACTACTTCTAATACTAGGGCCACTGCTCCTAATGCACTACTACTACTTGGAGTAAAACGGGGTGTGTGGTGTTAGGGCAGGACGTTGCACAATGTAACAACGTGGTAGTATTGGCAAAAGGCGCCTCAAATGGGCTCCGCTGAAAATTAAACTGTATAGGTGTATGCGGGGAGTGTAGGAAAAAGGTTATTTTGAAATACCCCACGATTAGTAGACACTTCAATGGATACAATATGTGGTATGTAATACTAGTGAGTAGTTGTTAGGGAACTAATTTGTCATGTAAGGTTCTGGAATATTAGAGTGAAAGTAATAGTAGAAGAAATTGTAGTTGAATGGACATTTTAACAATAGATCAATCATAATTCACACTATAATCATAATATTAAAAAAAAAAATCTGCTACCAAGAAAACTACCAATCAAGAAGGCAGTTCAATCATTGAGGAGTGTATAATTAACGCGATTGAATTTTCAGTGATGAAACATAAACAACCAATGTTCAGATATAAGTATACATGCACCTAAAATTTAATTGTACGCTCAACTCACAATGTTATTATAATTACAGTTGACATTTGGCAACTTAAGGTAGTCTTTTCACAATAGGGAAAATATTATTCAATGTCAAATAAAATAAAAAATTTCACTTGGTTCTACTCCATTAATCAGCCAAATCTTTTTCTTGCCTCGGCTTAGCCGATTGATAAAATATATAGGTAGGTGCATTAGATCTGTGCTGCTGAAGGAAGTGTGGACAAATTTCACAAGGAAGGCTATAGAGAAAGTGTTATGCAGAATTCTTGAGGACTATATTGGAGAAATCATATTACATCAAGCTGCTACCATCTGCAACATATTTCAGTATTTAATTATTTGTAAAAGTAATTTCTCTGGAGAAAAAAGTTCTAGTAGCTCATGACAGGAATTTAATTGCTATCCCACAGGACATGCAGAAATTCAGAGAGCCCTTTTCTGCCAGTTTATTTATTACCCGGGCATTATTTTCTTCCGTCACGTGCACACCGGCGGCCTAAGATAATATCCCGAATAGATCTTGATTATAGGATCTACAATAAATAACCATTTTTCAGTACTTTTTTAACAAGCTTCAGGATCCAAGATGCCTACTTAAAAGTTCCTAAAAAGAAGAGATAAGTTCTCACCACAGTTCAGTCTGAATTTGCCGTGGCACAATAGGCGAAGCACTTCCAAAAATGCACGTACACAACATTACATATTGTACTATGCTGCCAACTATTGTCTATTGTTTACTTTTAAATAGATTTCTTTAAGCAATATGTTTAACACTGATATCTTAAAATGCTGCATTAAAACATTGAATTAATTTAACAATTCTGAAAATATTTCAATCTGTGATCATACTGAACTCTAATACTGCAATTAACGTAAACAATAAAATAAACAAACATTTGCAAAACATTACAAGCACATAGCGTAACTAAAAAACAAAGAGTTCTGCCAATAGAACTGTCATGCAAATAGTAAATATAAACAATACATTTACGATGGAAATAAAACAAACAAAACTTAAGTGTGCATAAATGACAGATTATCAAACTTCACACACTTATTTTACTACAACCACTTCTACCAACGCTACTGCCATTTCCACAACTGCAACTTCAATCACTATTATCATTACTGTTTGTACAATATACATTTCCATTACGCTTACTGCAACTATTTATACAATAAACATTACCATTACTCTTGCTACAACTATTTATACAACATTCATTACCATTACTCTTGCCGCAACTATTTATACAATATACATTACCATTACTCTTGCTACAACTATTTATACAACATTCATTACCATTACTCTTACCGCAACCATTTATACAATATACATTACCATTACTCTTGCTAAAACTATTTATACAATATTCATTACCATTACTCTTGCCGCAACTATTTATACAATATACATTACCATTACTCTTGCTGCAACTATTTATACAATATGCATTACCATTACTCTTGCCGCAACTATTTATACAACATACATTACTCTTGCTGCAATTATTGATATTACAAAACCTTCTACTTATGCTACTACCATTAAAACTACTACCACCTCTGTTCCAGATCTTTAGTTTATTGGCATAATTTTATTGTATGTTATTTATTGTATAATCAAATTGCAGAACATAAATATTATTAATGTAAATAATATTCAGCGTGGGAAAGAGGGTGCAATAGATAGAAGAAACTAAGCAGGGCTTTAAGAATTATTAATTAAACCTTGGGCAAAACCTAACTAACTGTCTTCTTGTTCACTACACTCCATCGGCGCTAAAGTTATCAGATTTTAGGCGCCGCTGGAACCTTTCCTATACAGCATGGTTTATAACGTCTCTTTTTCACGACAAATTTTCAAGACATCAAGTGATATGTTTGACAGTTTTATTTCTTATTCTGCAGAAATTATTTTGGGTGCGTCTAGGGGAAATACGATGTCAGATTTGTCATTAAACTACTATTGTCAAAGCTCAGTACTGAATTACAAAATGAAGTATTCATTGCGCAACCTGCTGAAATTTAACACATTTACATATTCTAGTAATAAAGCATCGTGTGTTATTTGAGAGAATTGCGTTCGCTAGAAATGTCAGAGAATGTTCTGTACAGAATATATGATAATACTTATTATCTACAGCTGAAAAGGGAGCTTATTCTAAGTTTCTTTTAGATTAAATGTGTCGTTTTTTTCTTCAATTTTTCCCCAGTGCCTGCGGTTTTCTCTGACGTCATAATCGATGCCAACAGTCATGACAGTAATAGTTTAAAAATTCCACGTTATGCGGCTATTGAAACAAATAAACACAGTCGAAACAGCGCAAAAAGTGAGTGACGCGTTAACGCGATGGTTGCTACACGTCAGTTTTGAGTGAAGATTTAAAGACTAACATACAAATACTTATATACGTAATATGGTGAAAGAAAAGCTTATAATTCCCGAACTAAATGACAGCCGGTGGGCAGCCTGCAATTAATAGGCGTGCTGTTAGCAGGCAAATCATATAATACTTTATGTGGCCAAAAGATTATAATTGCTAATGGAATATGCACGACGATATTAACTGTGCACAACGTCAAGCATGTTTACTGGCCGATGACTGTTTCTTCAATGCGTAAATAATTATTAGNACGATATTAACTGTGCACAACGTCAAGCATGTTTACTGGCCGATGACTGTTTCTTCAATGCGTAAATAATTATTAGCACAAAACAGTGTAACGCATCAAATAACCGCTACTTGTTCCTGTCACAGTTATCTCAGTTTATTTTTGCTATGTGTAATAGTTATTTGTTAAATTTATTATTTGTTTATGGCAGGTATATTTTATTTACTCAATCTTGAATTGATGTTATTAATTGCAAGTTGTTTNACGATATTAACTGTACACAACGTCAAGCATGTTTACTGGCCGATGACTGTTTCTTCAATGCGTAAATAATTATTAGAACAAAACAGTGTAACGCATCAAATAACCGCTACTTGTTTCCGTCACAGTTATCTCAGTTTATTTTTGCTATGTGTAATAGTTATTTGTTAAATTTATTATTTGTTTATGGCAGGTATATTTTATTTACTCAATCTTGAATTGATGTTATTAATTGCAAGTTGTTTTAACCTCAGAAAACGTATTTCCATGTAATTATGTTTGTAAGTCTTTGTGTTTTCATTCACAAAGTTATTTTTATGTGGGCCACTTTGCATGGAGGAATTTGTTGATTGGTTGCTATGGTAGAACGAGACGTATTTTTAAGATATTATGCAGCCGTCTCGTGATTGGCGCGATGCTTAAGGGCGTCGTTTAATAATGCAGTTTTTAAGGCTTTTAGCCATCTTGGTTTTCCCGTCAATTAGGCGATCACCTAGTGGGTCTTCGGCCTGAGAGATATTTTATTTTGCTTGTTAATTGGCTGAGTACCGTAGAGAAATGCAGACTGCCGATAGGGCGAAGACGCGCGGCATCTGAAGGGGAATAATTTAAGCCCGCACGCGCTACCTACGTGGATTATATTTAAAGCCAAGTTTAAGCTATCGCGATTGCATGTGGTACGGCAAAGACTTAAGTGGCGTATCTAAGGCTCGAAGGCCTGTTGTGGGAAGACTAAGGCCCACTACCAGCGGAAACAGCTACAGAAGATATCAAGAGATGCTACAGCGGTCAAGATTTATTTAAAGCTAAGTATGCTGAATTTTCGACGCAGAGACTACGCTCGTAAAATAATTAACGATTTTTGAGAAACTAATCAGACTTACGTTACGCCACCTTGGTTCATAATTTTTGTCAAAGTTCCTCTACCTATATGCCTACGGAGCCCTGAACTGAGGTCTCATGTTCCCCCAACTGAGTTGGTGTAAGAAAATTATTTATTTATTCAATTTGCACATTTTTAAATAATTTAAAGGACCTAAAGAGACTTAGCTACATTTGAATTGCAGTTAAGAAATACGCACGAGAGGGCCACACCCATAGTTACGGCCATACGAAGTTAAGTAATTTTTGAAATCAATAACGAGTTGCTACATAGTACTTAGTATTTCCACAGATATTCATTTAATTCATGATGTTTCAACCAAAATGTTTATGTTTCAAAAAATAAAATTTTCTTCCACTCAAGTCCCTGTGAGTA
>NQII01001180.1:70476-94827 GCA_002778355.1 Clitarchus hookeri | reverse complement strand
AGAGAGAGAGACCCAGTTCGATGAATATATTCGCTTTGGCACAAAGAGAAGTGGCAAACTCCTGGAAAGCTTCTTGTCTTCATTGTTAAAGACGCTCATTGTGACTTGGTGGAGCGGTAACAAGCTACAGATCCTTCCGATACTCTGGTAAACGAGGAAGAGAGGAGCAGCAACACCACAAAAAACTTGCGGTATTTGTTTCACATGAAGTGAAATACTGCAAGCTTCGAGAAACATCCTCCCGTAGGCTGTTCACGGTAAAATGAGCACTTTCGAAAGCCCCACTTAACATCTACTTGTATGCCGTTTTGTATTCTTCCGACTTATGGAATATTAACATCGTCATGGGCTTACTCACTTTATTCATGCGGCGGTCAAGCGAAACCGTAAAATTATTCAGAAAATAAGTATTATACAAATCTTATCATTTTTATACATGATGCATTAAAAAAACAGAAAGGTAAAGAAATGATTTAAGTTATCACAAATGGTTATCTAACACTTTTTATTCGGCGTTAATATATCGAACTATTTTCCATCCATCGTTATCAACTTTACTGGCCAAATATCACTCAGTGCCCCTATTAAAACATATGCATCAAGAGGCAGTGACATTTTTATAGGTTTCATTTCAAAAGTGCTCACTTTTTAGTGAACAGTCTTTATTCATAAATACTGCCAGCATGGGTTTGACAGACGCGTGGACGGATCGTAAAAGAAACACAATTTTAACATGTCCGACTTCCTCAAAAGAACTAGGGTATTCGGGTTTATTTTAGTTGCACGGCTGTCTCGGCTCCTGATAAACAACTTATTATACAGTATGCGTGTTTATATATATATATATATATATATATATTATTTTAAAAATTGTCAGATTATGTAAACAATACCTGTTCGTTTTCAACCAAGGCAAAATTATGCACTTTCTTCAAACTTGAGCCTAATACCAATAATATGTTATTTTTAAGCCTTTTTATTACAAACATGTTTCTTTATCAGGAAAAACAGGAAACCGGCCTGTAAGTACAGGATGAGTATAAAAGAATACCCCAACTTTGAAGGTCTATAATATCCAAACCAAACCACCTACAACCTTCATTAACCAATCAAATGATCCGCGGAACCATGAAGTTTGTTTACCATACATTCATAAATGTTCAATGTGACCACTATGAGCAGCCCGAACGACATCTACGCGATAATCAAACTCGTTCCACGCTCATGTCAGCAAGTACGGTGTTACGGTTTGGATGGCGTCCGTAACTCTCGGTTTGAGGTCGTTAGGGGCTAGTGAACTCGCATTCGACACGTCAATGTGAAGGGGATGGTCTGATGTTTCCTTTATGGTCCGCCACCCCATTGGCACCTAGCTGTTCGCGGATACCTGAACGAGACGTTGCCGCAACGCTGGATTGGTCGAGGAGCAGCTTGTGACCAGGCCCTTCATCACTGGCCCCCAAGAAGCCTGGATTTTACCGCGTGCGATTTTTTTCTATGGAGGTACATAAAGGATGAAGTTTTTCGTCCACCATTGCCGGCTAGCATTGACGACCTCAAAACGAGAATTACGGACGCCATCCAAACCGTAACACCGGACATGCTGACGAGAGTGTGGGACGAGTTTGACTATCGCGTAGATGTAGTTCGGGCCGCTCGTGGTGGTCACATTAAAAATTTATGAATTTATGGTAAAAAAAACCTTACCTGTTCCACGATTCATTTCATTGGTCAATCAAGGTTGTAGGTTGTTTGGTTTTGATATCATAGACCTTCAAATTTGGGGTATTCTTTTATACTCATTCTGTATATTAGAGTGAGTTGAACGGATTTTAACAGCGAACCGAGGAGGGTGAAGTTAGATGAGTATGGAGTAGCACCGGAATGGGAGTGTGGGGGAAACGGGAGAGCCCTGAGAAGAACCCCCGACCAGCGACATCGTTCAGCACGATTTCCACTTGCAAAAATCCGGAGTGAACCGACCGGGGATTGAACCCGGTTCACCTTGGCGGGAGACGAGCACTCTAACATCTCAGCCACCATGGTCCCTGACTAAAATCTATAGTTATTAATATAAATGGCGTATTAAGATATTTACTAGGTTGCGTGGACCAGTGACCGCCTTGAAGTAATACGCGTGAACTGAAATAATTACTCGATATCCGGTCGGTTATTTTGGACCTTACACAACGTATAATATGGCCGATGACGGCATATTCGTTTCTAGGCATATTTGGATTAAATACTGTCTATGGTGGCTTTTTCGCTGTAAATTAAGCTTACTTAAAATTATCATTTGAAATAAAAAATATAATTATAAGCGTGACATCATATGACTGTCTTAAGTGTTGGCAACAAGTTAAATCCTCGAGGACGGTCACATTTACTGGGTTACAATACCAGCTACCAGAGAGTCGCCTATATCCGATATTTCAGTAACATCAGTTCTGACGGTTACTTTATTCTCTATTTCCAACTTACTATGGGACCTAAGTAAACCAGACATTACAGCTTACTGTACACTCCAAAATAGAAAACTGCTCCATTTGAAATCATTTTATTCGCTTGTATTCACTGATTAAACATTGATTTCTACTGATTCTTGGTGAATTGTACTGGCCTTGCAGTGAAACGTCATTGCATTCCTCTGATTCACCAATAGATAATAACTTTTTTATAGAATATTAAGTGAAATAGTTCTACTAATTGAAATGACTTAATCAGATTTAGAGTGTAGAGTTGTCGTTGTTGTCTGGCCGTTAGCCAGTGAGTCACAGTCAAAATGCCCTAAGAAATGTGACAGTGTATACAATACATCGTCTTAATTAAAGCAAATTTAGACCAACATTTTATTTTATTAAGAATTTTACTTTTTAATTCTTTGCGATTTTATTGCAATATATTGATATAAATGATTAAAACAGCGAAATGGTATTCGTGTTTTGTCTACAAAAACTAAACTTCTTAGTAGCAAAATTTCCTGAGCTTAACTCTGGCTCATGTGTTCAGTTAAAATAGTAATATGACTTAACTCCCTAATGTCCTACTGATAGTGGAGTGTTTACTTACGTAGCCACTGGAGTCTGTTTCCTTATGTACCGCACAACGCATAGAAAGGACTGGCGTAACAGTAACCAACTAAAGTTTCAAAACAATTTATAATTAGCAAATTGATCGAAAGGTGAATCCAAGTCCTTATACCCAGGGAAACGGTAAATTATACATCAGGCAAAAGGATAATTATTAGAAAGAGAGAAGAAACCAACCAGGTTTATAAAAGTGTCCCACTCATCGCACACCTGCTACAACATCTTCCCCGTATGTCCAGACAATAGCGGCTGAAACGTCGTTTAGAAAGTCGTGTTTAGATCTGGGAACAGTTTTCCGCTACCTGAAGTAACAGTCGAAATAAAATTAATGCAATGAAATAAACCGAATCCATCACTTAATGAGGTCGCAGTAAGTGAAAACGAAAGATACCGTTATATGCATTAGGGAATATTTTACAGTTATTTATAATTCAGCACAAATTTTTAACTATATTATTGCCATGCATTTGAGTAACAGAACGTTATATGGAGTTTCATTAATTTTAATACCTTAGTATAACTCATACCGGGGATTATCTGCTACCGTCTCGAATACATAAACTAATGCTTTTGTATAGAAATGGAATGCGTTCTTTTAGATCGACTGAAATAAGTTAGCTTCCTTAAGTAATACTTTTTTTTCGTGGTTTGGGTGTTTATGTGTTTACTATTCAAGCCCAATTGATTCCCAGCCGGTTGGTAGACAAATTGTTAGAATACGTCATTACAGACGGCGATATCTCCAGCGCTGGTGTTCAAGAAAAATAACAACAAAAGAAAATTTAGGCAAAATCGGGCTGTTGAATTCTCATATCAGTTCCTCCAGCTGTACAGATTGAAGTATCGAAAGTTGAGAGAGAGATGTTATCCTTCTGCATTAGTAAATTAATGTGTATAATCTATTCGCGGTATCTTCACACTTCTTAAATAAAACCTTTGAAAAATCGCCCCATGTATGATGCTAGGTTCTTTCCTAAACATTTCGCATATTACAAGCGTTTTATACACGCGTTAACATAAAATTACCTTATGTTTAGTTAAATTAAACTTTTACGTATATTTTGTTAATAATTAGTCATTGATAAGAATAAAACAGTGAGAAAATATGTGTGTTGGTAACTCCTATTAAGGAATAGTTCTTATGCAAAAAAAAAAAATATTACATTGAGCGCGTACGAATCCGGTGCGTTGTCCGTTTGGTGTAATTTGCTAGACTAGGTGAAGCTTTGTTTGCACGAGGCGGAGGAATATCCTGGAAGTAGAACTTTGGCAGGGCTTCAGAAAAGTGTGAAGTAACCGTGAACCGAAAGCTCGTGACGTCACCACTGCGAACTTGTGTCCTGTGACTAGCGGCTGTTTGTCAAACTTGCCATGTACAAAAATTTATATGGTGAGTAATTTGTATCGGGCATGCAATCTCGATGGCTGTCCCCTGCCATGATTTACGAAATAAGAATAAAATAGGCGTGACCGGAGTGGACTGCGAAAAAGTAATTTTTATCGATAATGCTTTCGTGCACGCCAAGCGCACCTCGAATACGTGTTTCGACGGAACCGATCAAAAAAAAAATCGCGCTACTTTCAGCTGGAGATCGCGAGTTCGGATAGAAGGTCGTGCAGTCCGGAAATTTCAGTGGAGACGCGAGGGTATTTCGCTCCGATGTAAACGATAACTTGTATGATAGTCACTGCTGTAGCGTGTTGTGGTGGTGATGATGATGATGATGATGATAGTAACACTGCATAAAACCAAGGACTTTGATAGCGTGGCGTGTTCTAAGGGTGTGCGTTATTTGCACGACGCTATTCCGAACACGTCAGCTGTTAAACATCGAGGTCTTGAGTAGCCGATGAGCCTGAAGCGAAGTATGGAGAAATGCTGGAATGAAAGGGCGGGGAAAACGGGAGATCCCCGAGAAAACCTGCTGACCAGCACTATTCTCACTTGCGGAAATCCGGGAGTGACCCAACCGGGGATCGAACCACAGTTCACCTTGGTGGGAGGCGGCGAACAGTCTAACGTCTCAGCCAGCGCGGCTCCCTTTTATAAGGATATAACTGTAATCTAACAAGTTCAGCCTGTTACTCACCGTAGCCTACACAATGATGTTTTACTAATTATAGTTTTCAATAAGGAACACAAGAATAATTATTTTACCTTTTCATGATTGGTACAAAAATATTCCAATGTTCGGCGAAAATGCACACTTAGGAAAAAACTATACTACATTTACTGACGTAAACTTTCAAGAAATATCAAATAATTATCGTGTTGCCAGTGATCCACGCAAATTATTATTCGAATTGATTTCACTATCGTGAATTTTTTTTTTTTTTTTTTTTTTTTTGTATAACTGTGAGTAAACTTTTAGATTTTGATCTACGTTTTAAGATCGTAAGAAGGAATGCGACACTCTGATGAAGCACAAACATTTTTTGCAGTGAAACTATGAGTTCGCCTATTTTAATTGAAACAAAACATATAAGTGTTTTTTGATACACAACACGCACGCACACAAAACAATATTCACTCCTTTGGCCTGTACCACGTGTGAATCGTATTAAATATTGGAAACGGAAACCTCTTTAAGGCAAAATCCCAATTTATGCAAATGTTACTTCCACAATCTGGCAATAAAAATGCACACTTATACAAGTTTTATAATTTTCAAATGTCAGACTGGTTCCTACCTCTAACAAACATTCAAAAATTTGTAGATATTTGTTTGTATTTGTAAAACGGAATATCACTTACGTCATCGTAAAATCATCAAGGAATTCAGAAAGCGGCGATATTTATAATTTCGTCGTTTTTAAAACTATGCGCTACCGTGATAAATTTATTCATTATAAAACCAGAACGTGCTTAAATATTGATTGCCATCACTTTTCTAGTACCACTGGCATGTGATCTCGCTAAGGAAATTATTCTTTCATTAGTTTTTTGTTTGCTGTGGGGTATCGCATTTCAGCGCGCCACGCATGCTTACAATGACGCCATTGTTTGTTTTCGCCCGCTCATATCTATTCACGCGTGCTGCGTGAGCTATTGTGAATCCCTCGTGGTTTTGGGAAATGAAAAGCACACAAAACAATAGTGTCGTTTATTACCATCTCCCCTCCATGAGGATCCTGCAACAGCGTGCATGCTGCCATACGAGTCTCTCGCAATATTTTACGTAGAGCGAGCAATGATTCTGCTTGGCATCTTTATCATAGTCAAGAATCTTACGAGGGTGAGTTTACATGGAATGTAGGTCGTGTACAGTTTTCAACTTGTAATCAATTATGAGTATCGCATTTTAAAGATGAAATTTATTATAATTTAAGTATTTTATTACGCCAACTGTATGATTTTTTAGTTCGTTTTGAAGGTAAAAAGATTGGCATATATTAATTATTGTTTTATTGTTATTTATCAACTTTAAGAGACGGTCTACAACTAACGTATGTTACAGCGCGTCATAAAACATACCAACTGTAAAAAGAATAATGAACAAATATCCTAATGATTGGCTAACAGAATTATAAAATATAATTATGGTTGGAACAAGGAAACAGCTTTCAGATAGGCTAAAACATAAGCACGGTGGCATATATTAAGTTTAACATAAATATTTATGCATTAAGTTGCACTGATAATCGTTGTAATTATATCAATCCGAAGTTAAGTTCCAAGTATTTTTATATATGATACAATTTGTGAATAAAATAACTCCGAGGGAAATGTTGTGCGGTGTGACTTTCTAATATCCTGTCCTGCTGGAATTAACAATGCATAACTACACTAAATAAATACCTAAATTCTGATACAGTTAAATTTATATGCAATATCGTATTCGTGCTAAATCCAAGCTGTCACCTCTTCCATTCCATTTGTAATGCCTTTTTTATTGTAAAATTTATTTTGTGAAGTCACTTTTTGTCTATTTATATGGATACAATTTTCTGTTTACCCAGCACAAAAATATTATTAGTGCCGTTGATAAACATATTCGTATAATGTTTGAATACATAATGTAATTTTTATGTTTTAGTTTTCATATTAGTACAGAGTAGGTCACCACAACTTTCATGATTAAATAGGGGTTTGAATAGCAGTTTTCCATTTAGTAACACACTAATTATCATAAAGATTTCCGCATCCAGAAGGGCTCTACGAACTGAAATGTAACTTATCGTAGGCAATTGTGAATTTGTTACAAATAACTGGTAAGAATATCAAGCATAATAGCGGTTTATTTAGGCAAAATTGTACAGCTGAGAAATACTAATAGCATTGTTACACCAACACTAGTGTGGATAAATGCAGCTGTATGTCAGAACTCGAGTCATAGAGACGTCTATTGTTATTCTTATAAGATAACCACGCTACCGTTGTAACTGCAGCTTCATATGTATCCGTTGATAGAGAGACGCTTCCGCCTAAGCTGGCTCCGTACACGCTCTCTAGACGATAAGCCAGTAGACCGGACTAGTAAAGAGGGAAGTTGCCGACACCACAGAGGCTGTCCTGGAAAACACCTGCTGTATGTGAGCTGTCATAATCCTGTTAAAAAATTAACCGTTGCAGCCGACCCATTAAGGGAAGGAAGCACACGAGGCCGCATGATTTCCAGAATGTAGCTATGTGTCATCAAGTTTCGGTAGACATTGCCAAGGAAGATCGAGAGGCATAAGAGATTACTGGTCGCACTATAACTTCAATTCTGGTGGTGTTTTGAGTCAACTATGAAGTCTGGACTTGTGCGCTATCCAGCTCGAATACAGTTGTCATCAGTGACCAGAAAAATCCTTGATTAGTCACTGAAGACGACGAATCTCCATTCCTCATCCGTCCGTGCCACCACGTTACGGCAGAACTGAAGAAGATGTCGTTTTCTGGGTGTCAATGAAAGACGGAGTGACGAATGTGGAGAACGGGAGTCTTCTTTTTCATGTCGCCTTACCATAGTGCGGGTGGATTCAGGGAACTGCACAGTGCCGCTGCATGTCTCTGGATGGAAGAGAGAGACACTTTTAGCTGAGTTCGCAGTTGTCAGACGAAGGAAAGGTCTTACTTTAGGGCATTCCGTAAGCGTGTGTGTTCCCTCATGTTACCACTCACTGCCCCTAACACCGTCGCGCGATCTGGTCGCAACGGTCCAGGGCTCCTATACTCGACCTTCCATTCGTATACGAACTGCCCGCCTTGCCGTTCGAAATGCGCTTTTGCAATGCTCGAACACTTCCCACGCCTTCGTTTACGAGCTTCGTATTCGAATCGCTACTCGTCTAGTGGCGGGCACTGGGACCCTCGCATGCGAGCAACCAGGAAAATAAAGATGACTGGAAAACATGATAACAACTGCATATTGTTTAAGATACTCAGAAACATTTGAAAGGAAGAAATACTTGTAATAATGACACTTTATAGTTGTTATAAATAGTTAAATTACATACATGAACTCATTGACGTACATATGTCTCCATTTTAAACAAACAGATTGAACTCTTTTAAACCACTTCTATATTATAATTTTGTATGAGCATTTATTGTGAAGTATGCAAAAACATGATTGATTTAAAACAAAAAAATTTTGCTTATATACATTATGTATATTCAAAATGTCAAGAAAACCCTGGTAAATATAAACATTATAGTAACTAAAAAACCTAATGTTCTACCGAAACTCGAACTACAAACATAAATTTTCAAGTAAAGATGACTGTTGCAGTGTAAAAACTCTGTTACTCACAATTTTTCAATGCAGTTTTTGATGTTGCATACGTCTGCGTTAAAGTCTCGTCAAGCAACTTTTCAAGAAATTAGTTTAATTTGTCGTAAGTTTGGAATTGGTATCTAAATGAAACACTTCATTTAAGCATACAAGTACGTGAAATACTTCACATAAACTTTACAAACGCTATACAGAAACTTTATAAACCAAATTAATTTATCCCTCTCCCTAATACCTTCGTTTTATTTGCCTTGCAGACATTTAAGAAATGCGTTAAATCCTAAAAACATTATCGATTCTGTGATAGTTACCTCATTAGGTAGACTTACTAAATTTACCGCGTTACACACCGTTAGGGTAGACTGTTTCTACTTCTATTAATAAGACCTACATATTACAGTAGGCTGTTGTTGCAATTTATAAAATTTAACGTTCTGTGTAGCTTTGGTGCATCTGTTTTGTACGTGTTTGCTGTGCCTTCACTGCATGCATGCACGGCAAATTAAATATAGCACAAATATGCTTATTTAGCATGGTCATTATGAGAAATAAATTTATATTTTTAAAAGCTACAGTTATGTTCTGCATTTATATACGTGATTTATAGAAGTAAAAAAAAGTTGTCTAAATCGACTGAGATTTGAACACGAAAGTCTTTGTTGACAAGCCCCCACCTCACTCGTTGCTTCACTGCAGTCATATGAGAGAGGAGAGGAATACATTATAATCAAGTTAACTGTAAATATGAATATTTCACTTTTATACTCTTTTTTTTTTTTCACGCTTGGTTCATTCGATCACATTATTATGATTTGCATTAATATGACAATTTATTTTTCACTCTAATAAACGGTTTTGAAGCCTTAGTTGTCACGTAAACTAATATTTTTAAGTCGAGGTGGCCATTCGAATATCCGCCATTTTAAAGGCCAAGGCTTCTCAACTCGAGCACTCATTTCGTATGCGAGCTTTAATGAGTGCAGCATGCCGGTTTCCGGAAAGCAGAACTCGTATGCGGAAATGACAATTCGAATTTGTTCGAGTTCGAGCGCTCGAGCTGTAGTTTCTAGCACAGGCCCCCAGGTGGCGGGCAATTCGACGTAACGACATTCCTACCTCCTGTAGTTCACTTACTTGTTGTGTTTATAACGATGTAGGTTGTTCAAGCCTGTGTCGAATGCGTCGTTGAGGCATGCTTGCTGCTCAATGGCGTTTATCCCATGCCCGCACTCATCACTGCTCACAGCTTCGCCCTACGACACTTCACCTTGCCAGAGTTGCATTAGTATTATGGCCCTTGGCCCTTAACAGCAGGTAAACATATATAAGTTGCAACTTTAACAATGGTGGTGCTACATACCAACATTCGCCTCTCGTGGATAATTCGTTCTCGGTGCACCCGTTTTTTATGGCAACAAGTGTATATTACACAACTTAAAGCTCGAAACCTAAATTGAAAGTTTAACATTATAATGTAACAGTCATTGTAGTGGGTTTTGTAGTAAAGTAGATAACTGTCTAATCATGAATAAATATTCGTATTTTTTGCATTCCAATAAAACATTTGTAATTTTTTTTCTGACCGGCATTTCTACACTCCTGTGCATTCCCTTGTGTTGGTAGCTTTCTTTGATATTTCCCTATAAGCACGAAAGTTCTCTCTCTTTCTCTAAACGCACTAACAGGCAGTTGGTTCACAAAGTGAGTCTTCACAAGTTTCGTCAGCTTTCGACTATGTCACACAACTATTGCATCTAGGTCCACCTAGGACCCAAACTTCGAGCCGCTCTATCAAAATTCTTAAAGACTGCAGTGAGTGAAGAGATTTGGTGGCACTTAACATCGAGGTCTTGAGAGTCAATGAGGGTGAAGTGAGGTGAGAATTAAAAAGGGCCGGAATGAAAGAGCGAGAAAAACGGAAGATCCCTGTGATAACCCACCTACCAGTGGCATCCGGCATGATTCCCATATTACGTTATGAAACATTCTAAGAACAGTAGCCATGGTGTTCCAATATCGCCGCCGTAAATCAGCTGGTAAGAAACTCATCATGAGGCAAAATTCACACTGAATAGTCTGTTCTTAAAAAAATATATAATCCCCGTCGCCAAGACAGTTATGAGTACATATCTTATATTCTAATACATAGCTTTTATAAGACGAAATATAAAAAAATTGTTATAGCCGTACTAGTTGTACTTGTGTGAAAATGCGTTTCCTGCAAACATTTTATTTCACTGACAAACGATAAAGAAGCCTAAGAAAAATAAGTACCATAAAATTATTAACGGATAGGCGAATATCTCAATCGAAACTGTAATAAGTGTGAATTGCCGCTTTGTTCTCAAACGACCAGATAGTGTTAGAGCAATCAACCAATTTAAATTACTAGTTTCGTTATCTTCGTATAAACATTAATTGTTTGCAATCGCCTGCATAATTCCTTTCCCTCAATTGAACATTAAACAATTGTTTATTATAAACAAATCGACACACATGAAGTGTCGTTTGCGATACAGTTACCGATTATATTCAATTCGAAAGAGTAAAATTTGGATATTTTTATTTTTATGAAAAATGCTATTTACGATGAAGTTATTAAACACTAATTATAAGTTTCATACCCCATGGTGGTTGTAAAGTATACATTTATGTATTACAGTTTAAAATAGTAGGTATTATTCAGAAAAGTTCTATTTTCAGTATTTTCAACTGTTACATTAATTTTCCTCATAGTACACGAGGCGACCTGTTGAAATGTGAGCAAATGAAGTAAAGTAAAAAAAGGAGTAAATAATACATTCTAATAGGAAAACTTTTTTTAAAATTGTTTTGTTTGCTTGGTAATTATAATTAAATGCACTATAAAAGGTTAATGAGAATACGAACACTGAAGCGAAAATGAAAAATTCTAGTACCAATATTTACGTACGAATTCAGGTGCTACAAAAGGAGCATTGTTGATAACGTGCTGCAATTATAGCTGGCATACTACTGGTTTTGTTACCACTATCGATGATCTATGGACTTGGTGTTCGGTGATGACGGGCATGATTGTTTCATAACAGTGAGCAGGAGAAATTGTTAACAACCAGTTACCCACAAAGAAGACAACAAGCAGTGTTGGCCACTCAGCCTTGCAGTGTACAGCACTGCTCATAAGTGACCACCCTGTGCCCCACGTGCATAAATGTGAACAGTGAGTGAATGTGTTGATTATAGCTTCGCTACGGCACGAATTGCGACTGTGGTTACAAGTGCCTACTTAAATTTACAGCTAACGTATTAGACAATGTTTGATATCCAGGTTTCAATAATTGTATAAAACCAGTGTTATCTGTCATTACAGCGAGGAAACTTCAGTCGAATTGAATGATAAACCATTATTGCTTCAAAAAACATTGAAATATATTTGATAATCAGATATAATTTTCTTTCCTTCCCACTCAGAGGCCACGGGGGTGAAGTGGTTAGACTACTTGCCCCCCACCAAGGAGAAGCCAGTTTGATCCCCGATGGGGTCGCTCCCGGATTTTCGCGTGTGGGAATTGTGCCGGACTGATCGGTGGGTTTCCTCTGGCATCTCCCGTTTCCCACCGCCCTTTCATTCCGGCGCTGCTCCATACTCACCTAACTTCACCATCATCAGCTCTTAAGACCTCGATGTTAAGAGCCGTACAAACATCTTCACTCACTGTCGCACTAGTAATCCTTAACAGCAATATCTGTAATACAAATACTTAGTTTTTTTTTCGTCGTAATTCGTACTGTTGGTTTCCCGCCACGCTTCACTTGCTCTTGNCTGTAATACAAATACTTAGTTTTTTTTTCGTCGTAATTCGTACTGTTGGTTTCCCGCCACGCTTCACTTGCTCTTGCATCATCACTTCAGTTTGTTTCCAACTCCCTCGGCCCATCTGTTGCTCTGCCGCCAGACTTTCTCGTGGCGCATACATGTTGCGAAGGCAGATAACCCCCGGGTTCGCTAGTTATCCCCCCATCCTCGGAGAAACTCACCGTGTTCGCACTTCATCCCGCGGTTAATTTAACTCCAGTTTCAGGTAGCACGCCGGTGGGCGGAGGCAATTCAAGACGCACGAGGGAAAGCGGAGCGTGTAATGCACAATAATCGCACGGAAAATGCTTCGTCTTGCCTTCATCGCCTTTGCGTAATCGCACCGCTTCTGCCTGCGTAGGCCAGCCGACCTTCTAAAGATTGCATATTTTACTATAGGATGTTCATGGCAAGGTGATCACCTTTGAAATCAACCTTTGAAAAATGTTACTGCTCCTGCCTGCGTATATTTCAACTGACACGATGTCTTGGTATGAACCCAGCAAAGTTGGTAGCGATGCACGGAAGGAGAGTAGTTCATTTTTTAACGTTGATTACAAAGCTTCTGGTAAACATATGTGGATACTGAAACGATTTCACTTTGTCGCCGTTGTTTAATAATTTTCAGTGTAAAAATGAGAAAATTTGTAAATAATGTACTAATCTAAAAATTTCAGTTTCCAGTGANTGTTTAATAATTTTCAGTGTAAAAATGAGAAAATTTGTAAATAATGTACTAATCTAAAAATTTCAGTTTCCAGTGACCGACGCAGAAATAAAGTGATCAGTCTCGTAGCCATGTTGAATTTACGTATTGTGGATATATGCAATGCAATCAGAGTAGTGTATTCCAAGCTTGTATTTCAAAAGTGCTCAGTTTATCGTGAACAACCTATATATTTTTCGTTTTCTCTGCCCTACATTTTTTGGTAGGCTAGTCGTTTTGCGCACTTTTATACGAAGAGCAGAGGTACGTATATAGAAATTGTGAGGACATGTCTGATCTGGTTGTGTCTTGCAGCGACCTGCTATAACCTGTTCTGTGTAGACGTACTGGCTGCAGTTTAGTTGTGATTGTGTTTTTTATTACTTACATGCATCCCAGATACAATCTGATACAAAATGAGTTTCATCTCAATTAATCTAACCGAACCTGTTTCAGAGAAAATATAAGAGTTTTAAGTTGATTTAANTACAAAATGAGTTTCATCTCAATTAATCTAACCGAACCTGTTTCAGAGAAAATATAAGAGTTTTAAGTTGATTTAATTAGTTAACCAATGCATTCATATTGTACAGTAGTTTTATGTTCAGAATTAATTTATTTTAGGAGCGCATAAAACATAAATTATTGCTAAATACGTTTGTCGAAGTGTACAGATTTTTGGACACAACATAACTGACAAAGGGCAAATCTATGTTAAGTTTTCTGTCAACTCCTTTTGCAAATATATTTCCAGAATAACCCATTTCTGCAGTGCTATTTCTAATACTGTAAACTTGTATAATAAATTGGAGTCTTAAAATATGATACAAATGAATTTTATCACCCTGGCACAATATTTGCTCATAAAGTTAGTCATATTTATTATTTAGCTATTATTTTGTTTTTAAACTTGCTTCCAATAACTTGTTGACCTCAGTAAGCGTGTTTAAAGTTAGTTTATATCCTACTTTTTTTTAACATGTTTACCAACTCAAACCCTTAGTGTCTACGTGCGTCTGTAACCCCCTTAAAAAACTGGCATAAATTACAATTTTCGTACATTTTTTTTGGTCTTAGTACGCTGGGACGTGACCAAAGTAAATCATGAATAAGAATTCACTTAGTCTAAGTTCACAGTTGCCTGCGGTGCACGTGAATATCGTCGAATGCACAACCTGAATACTTTAATCAAAAAAAGGGAATTTTTGAAGTTTCCGCTGTCACAGGGACAGTGGTATAGAATCTGCCTGTGACTGTCACAATTTTTTTAATAAAATACTTTCCATTGAGACCGAGTCAGTTTTTAATCATCAACAAGGGATTCAAAGGACTATGAGGGGAACAAATCTTGGAAAGGAGTTGGAAACGTTCTCCAGCTGTTAAAGAGTTTCCGGATCCCTCGTCGCCCTTCGGAAACACAGAGGGGGGTGCCTGGCCACANAACGTTCTCCAGCTGTTAAAGAGTTTCCGGATCCCTCGTCGCCCTTCGGAAACACAGAGGGGGGTGCCTGGCCACAAGGCCACTCATCCTGGTCCCGGGACCGCACTGCAATTTGCGCAGGCGCACGTGCGTTTGTGGTTGACAGCTGACGAAACCACCGAAAAGNTGGTCCCGGGACCGCACTGCAATTTGCGCAGGCGCACGTGCGTTTGTGGTTGACAGCTGACGAAACCACCGAAAAGTAATCATCACAGAAATACGATCGCCGTCTCGTTTGCCTTCCTACGCGCGCGGAGAGAGATTAATATCTGCTCGGCGCGTGGCTACCTGACGATTAACCATGCACGTGGTATTTATATTTTAGGCTGTTTTTGTAAACCCTGCTTGAAATGTACTTTCGCCTATTTTTGTATCCTTTTGCCGTACGTCAAATTTACATAGACGTTTTTTGAAATCGAACCTTTGAAAAATCGTCCCATACATGAGGTGTTTGGTTTTTTCCTAGATATGCCATATATCACAAGCTTTTTATACTTTTTTTTTAACATAACGGTACCTTATTTTTGATTAAAGTGAAATTTTACTTATATATTATATATTAATTATAATATTTCATTTGTCACTAATATTAATAAAAACAAAGGTAAAATAGTTGCGTTGGTAATACCCTGTAAGAAATAGTTCTTATGCAAAATGTTATTAATTTTCCAGACTTAGTTACGCATTGTTTGCATGAAGCTGAGGAATATCCTGAAGGCAGAACTTTGGCAGAGCTTCAGAAAAGTTGGAAGTAACCGTGAATGGACTTAACTGACTTTTTCGTGTGTCAGTAAAATGGAAACGTGAAATTGTTGGGAACCTAAAAGTGTTAATGTAATACAGCAGTTCGTAGTGTGAAGTGTAAAAATAAATAAAAATACAATTTTTGATTTGTCAAGGATTTGACCATTACACTCCCAGTACAACGTCAAGACTCGAACTATTTTTTTAGTTTTCTGCCAACTTAACTGGGAACCTGCATGTAGACGTGTACGGCAGATTTACGCAATTAATATTGAGTGATTTTTTTTTTTATCAAATGTTGATTTGAAAAGGGCCTACTTCAGCGTGAACAGCCAACTGTAAATTTTGGTTTTCGTTTACTTTGTAAAACACAGACTTCTGAATTAAACACTTATTTTGTAAAAAACTAGATTTGTTTTNTTTTGGTTTTCGTTTACTTTGTAAAACACAGACTTCTGAATTAAACACTTATTTTGTAAAAAACTAGATTTGTTTTTTTTTTTTCAATGCCATGTGTCAAAGATGAAAGAATAGTAAGACGGGCACATATGAAGACGTTTAATATTTATCAGATATTTCCAAAGTAAAAAAAAAATTGATATGTGTAACACGGTATTGTATTTGTCTTTAATTATTTTCCAATTTTTTACGAGTGTTATTTCGGTGAATCTATTTTAGCTTGTTCGGTTTGCTCTTGAAATAATGNAATTATTTTCCAATTTTTTACGAGTGTTATTTCGGTGAATCTATTTTAGCTTGTTCGGTTTGCTCTTGAAATAATGAGCTAGATCTAATATAGGACTTATTGCATAATCAGTTGTTTTTCCTTGGAAACACAAACAATTAGTCTTAAACTAAAAGAATTCCGTCAAAATATTACACATAAGGCTGCCACCTAGTGAGGAGTGTGCTTGTGTGTGAAGCAAAATTCGATGAAGCGCTACGGCAGGCGCCGGCCGGCGCATATGAAGTGGTATCTCCTCTACGCGCACAGTTGTGACTCATGTGCAGTGTTCCCGTTGTACCGCTGGAACTATCGGACTCCAAGCGGAGACCCTATCGGGTTATTGGATGCGACACTGTAGTAAACACCAATGCACTCCTCTATCGTAGTTTCGCATAAATCGTGTTCGTACATGTCGAGAAGCGGAAGTTTGAAAAGGCCGTTTCCCACCGTGATTGAGGCCATTAAAATAATGTTTCTAATGTGCGTGATGGATTGAAAGTAACGTACACGACTAGTATGAAGAGTGATTTGGGCACAGGTTCACTGGTTTCCACTGACAAAGAGAACGGTGTTTTAAACCCACTGGAACACAGTTACAGCACAAGGTATATTCTGTACCATATAAGAAGACCACTTTTTGACAGCTCGGTGAAAGTAGGGCCACTGTTTACATCTGACTACGTATCCTTCCGCCATCAGCTGGTCCGACAAGTCGGGGCTGTATTTTTATCAACACGCTATCAGCTAATCCACTTCTCATTGTACTGTAATGCTAAACAAATTTTAAAATATTTTAAGAATAAGTAGGTTATAAAAGTAAAAATGTAAAATGTTGGAAATAATTAAATAATTGCTAACTCTTTTATTATTTGTCCGAGATAGTGAATTTGGGTTAACATTTGCGAGACGATCTGTTGTATCTATTATGACACTTTGGACGCTATACCTTATATATTCGAGTTGGAAATATGTGACGTGGAATAACGTTAGAATTGCTTAAAAACTATTCACGCGTGTCTCACTTNGAGTTGGAAATATGTGACGTGGAATAACGTTAGAATTGCTTAAAAACTATTCACGCGTGTCTCACTTTCTACGGAGGCAAGGAGGTGGGTTTCGAGAGAACAATATGGCGTATAATTTGCGTAGACGAACAATTACCGGCCAAATATAAATTACTGGTACTCCAAATCGTTATACATGAAATAAATGTTACTTTAAAAATTATAAAGAGCTCGCGTGAAAATAAAAACCTTAGTATATGCGCGTAAATACGTTATTCTAAACAACAAAACTATAATATTTTTCTGGGTGTAGTTCGGGATATGGNGAGAACAATATGGCGTATAATTTGCGTAGACGAACAATTACCGGCCAAATATAAATTACTGGTACTCCAAATCGTTGTACATGAAATAAATGTTACTTTAAAAATTATAAAGAGCTCGCGTGAAAATAAAACCATTAGTATATGCGCGTAAATACGTTATTCTAAACAACAAAACTATAATATTTTTCTGGGTGTAGTTCGGGATATGGNATTAGTATATGCGCGTAAATACGTTATTCTAAACAACAAAACTATAATATTTTTCTGGGTGTAGTTCGGGATATGGATAACAGATCGTGTGGAAGGGCGTGTTGTAACAGATGGCGCGCCTGTCCCTCACAAGATGGCAGCACATAGTTGAAGAGTCTGGAAACTTGAAAAAGGTTTCGATTTTTTTCCTTACATTTGGATACGGATCGTTTTATTGTGCATCTTATTTTGAACACCTATACACTACTATTTTATCACGAAGTTTCGTTTCTAAAACTAAAAACTGCTGTTTTATTACCACATGAAATAAAATGTATTAATTAATCTATGAACTCTTTCTTATCCGCATATTTTCTGCTTGTCTGATGTGCGTCGGCATGCTCTCATAATAGCCAACGTAATATTAATTTCTGTTCGTTCGTGCATCAGCTGATACAGGATTTTGTAAATTGTGCGTTGTTTGTTTTGAATACATTATGTTGCCACTCACTGACTGTCAGAATGTGGCCTTTTTATATAAAATGAACCATAGGTGGCCGCCATAATGCGTGGATTTTTGTTTAATTGTTAATTGGAATATTCAAGTAATATACTATATTTATGCCAAAAAATCTTATGTGTTATATTTACATCTCCACACAACTCTTTCAGCATTTGACTTTACTTATACTTACTGATTTAGAAAACTGATATATTTTGGTTAGTGAATTAATTATACAATCATATGTACTAGGTCGTTCTGTTACAAGTAAACAAAATATTTAGCAAATAAAATTTAGATATTTTATTGTACAGTATAATCTGATGTGAGTATATTTGGTTGGAAAATAATAATATGTTATAGACCTATGCAACACATTGGTAACTGATAAAAACCCTGTAAACAATAGTTGTGGATGTAAACACACAATATAGTGGGAAACTAAGTGTAACTACTTTACCATCGCATATATTAAGCATTTAAAATATATTATGAATATGAAGCCCATAAATACCCTGGATGTATTAACCGCTAGTGTTAATAGACAAGACGCACTCTCTATAAAAAAAANAATATGAAGCCCATAAATACCCTGGATGTATTAACCGCTAGTGTTAATAGACAAGACGCACTCTCTATAAAAAAAAACTAACGGAATAACGCACAATTCTTGAATTGAGCATAAATTTGCACCGCCCGAAAAATTTCTCAAATANAAAAAAAAACTAACGGAATAACGCACAATTCTTGAATTGAGCATAAATTTGCACCGCCCGAAAAATTTCTCAAATACAATTATAACACAAGCATAAATTTTTTTTAGCTTCCTCGAACTCGTAATTTAGAGCGCAATAATAAAACGTTTTCTCTTGAATTTGACGTTTGTATTTAAAAAGTGAGTTTTTTTTATAAACCTAGCGATTATACTCATGCGCATTGTTTAGGTAATTACATTTTCACTAAGATTGCTTTCCTCACAGTTAGTAATAATGGGCATAAATCCTATCCTTGCAAAAAATGATTAATAATATTAAATGAAGATGTTAAGCTAAATTAACATAGAAAAGTTTGTTTAATAAATAAAGCTGTAAGAATTAACGGACCCGAAGTTAAAAAAAATAAAATTTTAAAAATCATAAACTTTTTTCACGTGTTCTACGTATAAGAAATAATAATTTTTACCTTATGTTTAAAATAAATTACCATGCCTACCCGTAAGTTGAAATCACGTACAATAAAACAATGAAATGTTAACAATGAAAGTAATTTTTGTTATGAAATATGCAAATGATAATTACATATAATCAAGTATATAACTCTGTGAATATGTTTCATAAGTATTTACTGTGACGATGAAAAATGAAACTAGAGACCTACAGGAAAATACAAAACTAATTAAAAAAGGGAAGTCACTGAAGAGATAGGGACAATATGATTTTGATACTGCAAAACAATGTATTTTATGAGAATGTTTCTGCTTATTGTACATATTACTATATATAATTACTAATTCATTTAATAAAGGCTAAAATATTTTATTATGCATGGATAACTTCAAACGAAAACTTAAGTCAAAATTTCTAAAGTAACAAAAACAATAATGAAGAGTTTTGATTATTTCATAATAAAATTAGTCATCCATATCCATGATTGAAATTTGTGTTTTAAACTATCGGATTGAAATGATCTTTGATGTCATATCTACCAGATAAAGAATATGAGTCTTACTCTGAATATGGAAAAACTCAACTGATAAAGCGTATTTTTACTGGGATGTCGCATACAAAATATTCTTTGAAGTCAACATTTTACTCGTAAAAAAGAAAAGAAAAGCGTGGGATGAATGAAGATAGTTATTGTGTCCCTCTTCTTCTCGGATTCCACTGCTGTTTCTCTTTGTCTTCCGTCTCTGAGGCTACGCCTGGAATTCGTCGAACCAGAAATACTCATTTATATAGAAGAAAGAAATGTACGCAATGTTTTTCGTGAAAAAAAGAAACGTAATTCTTGTTACTCACGCAAGAATTTTTTTTTTTNGAAAGAAATGTACGCAATGTTTTTCGTGAAAAAAAGAAACGTAATTCTTGTTACTCACGCAAGAATTTTTTTTTTTCATCTCCACCGTTACAAAGGACCTCCTTGAAGTGCCGTGGACACTATAAAGTGGGGCTGAAATANTTTTTTTTTTTTCATCTCCACCGTTACAAAGGACCTCCTTGAAGTGCCGTGGACACTATAAAGTGGGGCTGAAATACCTTCTTATTCTCAAACCATACAGCCAGAAAGGTATGCAAATTTTATGTTAACATTCCTTTTCCATATATGTACGCGATATATTTACACAGTTACGCAATGCTTCATATTAACAAAATACCTACGAAATATTAAATTTTCTTTTGATGGAATATTCTGTTAAAATTATTCTGTAAATAATTGTCGTATTAGAGGTAGCGAATTATGTACTTTGACCGCATGTGATGTGAGTACCACATTTCATAAAGAAAATATTTTAGAGATAAAAAGGCCTTTTCGAAATAAACTTGATAACATTATATGGTGCATCGAACAAATACTCACCAAACATTTCTATTGCTAGTCTTCTTACGGGTGGTAGCATACTGATCGCTTTCTGAAGCCTGTAGGCCCCGTTGGAAGATTCCTTGTACGATTCCATGTAAACTTGCATGGCCGCTTGCGTGGATGGTTCTATGGAAGATCTGGCCGACCGCTGGCCGTTCTCATTGACGTTTTATTAATAGGTCTTGTACAATTTTCGATGGGAGGTTTCCCACAAGGTTGAAATTTTAGCCAATCAGAGAGGCGGTGGTAGATTCAATTTTGTTTAATTTTGTTTTCGGAAATAGCGCAAGACTATTAATCAGGAACAAATAGCATATTAAAAAGCACGAACTTGTTTACTGATTCTAATACAGCATTGTGTGAAAATTATGGTAAACATTCGCGTTCATGTGACACAAAAGTTCCAGTTATGACAACAAAACGATTATGATCTGTGCATAAACGCGTAATGTTGAAGTCGTGAGTGAAGATTGTTCCTGAACCACAGTTGCAGAAGTAAAATCATAAAAAAAAAATACTCTCGCCTTTACTTGCGCGGCAACAAGTGTTGTTGGATAGGTTATTCCAAAGAAGCCTCCATACCTGCTTGCATGCAGGCTCAGGTAGCAGGTCTCATAGAAGATTCCTCCCGAGCTTGTGCGGAACATTTTATCATGGCATGCATGCTTTAGAAAGCATTCATAAAAAGAGCAAAGTAACATAAACAACTTAGAAATGGTTTTTTTTAATGGTTTCATCTGTTAACAGATTCCTTTTTTTCTGCTAATGAATAAGTTCTTGCGGAATGGATTGAAGTCATGTTTGTAAAAAAAAATTACTAGAGTTATTTTCACCAAAATGTGATTTATTTACGCATTTTACACTAATTGTACATGAACATCGCCAGTATTTCCAGTCAAACTATGGAAAACAACAAAATTCAACGAGAAGTTCATATTTAATTCTTTCACTCGAACAGAAAACTAAAACTTGAGTAAGAATTGTTACAGCAGTATTCTAAATAACAGATTCTATCAAAAAGGTTTCCAGCATACAATATTTTGGCTATCAATATTGTGAAAATAAGTAGAACTGTTCGACTTANATTCTATCAAAAAGGTTTCCAGCATACAATATTTTGGCTATCAATATTGTGAAAATAAGTAGAACTGTTCGACTTATAAATTCTTCGAATCCCCCAATTACGGAGCTGATTACGATAAAAGCAACAAAAAAAACAAAACATACAAAATAAAACTGCAATGTAAACTCAAAAACTGAAGACAAATTTTCACCCAATGTCACGCAAAATAAATGTGCAAAAAATGCAATATTATACCAAAANACTCAAAAACTGAAGACAAATTTTCACCCAATGTCACGCAAAATAAATGTGCAAAAAATGCAATATTATACCAAAATAGAACCAAAATTTAAAAAACGCTATGCAGACAACACAAAATACGATTACAAAACGCCCTCAACAACTGACAAAAAAAAAAACAATATATATATGGAGTGGATATGACCGACCCAGTCGTCAATGAATCAAATAAAATAAACCAAAATTATGTAGATAACCAAAATAATGTAACGCTAATTGTATTTTATTGCATTAGCTTATTAACGTCCGCCAGTGTTATGACAGGGGGCTTATCTGGGGACGGATTACAAACTAACTTTTAACCTAACTTGAATTAACACCCGTGCTTTACCTGGGATTCGAACCCAGAACCTCCCCCACCCCAGGACCGTCTACGCGCCAACCGACTGCCCCACGGGAGGTCGGCTGTAGCACAAAAGATAGGAAAAAAAAAACTTAAGTCCAACGAAATGCTTAGTCGAGTTCCAGTACACCACCGCCACAAAGCTTTAAAAAATAAGTATAATTATATTCGGGAGAAGAGTAAGCTGCATAAAACAATCAAATTTAATTTGCCCCATAACCGGCAAGACCTCCCAGATTCGAGCTTTCCAGGGACTCGGTTATTACCGTACAAAATGGCTGGTCCTGTTTTTAAGTGTCCATTTTCACATTTGCAATTTTCTGTGNAGGGACTCGGTTATTACCGTACAAAATGGCTGGTCCTGTTTTTAAGTGTCCATTTTCACATTTGCAATTTTCTGTGCATGACGTGCATAGTAACATCCCATGTGGTGTCCTCGTTGCATGGCGAATACGTATACTTGCATATTGATAAATTGGACCAGCCATGTTTTCACCACAGCACAGCCACAACAAAAACGGTTTAGGCTTGTTGCAGCTTGTATTATACAAGCATGGGCGTGCCATTGCCATCTTCTAGCCGAATAGCCGCATTATACAAACGGGAGAAGTACCGACAAGCAGACTGGAACGGCCAGCTTCAAAAGTAGCATTTAAGCATTCGGATTTAACTGGCTTACAATTTTGTTTTACTTTAATAGGAAGATATAGAAGTAGTTGTTATTTAACTAGCTTTTAAGCCATAAAATATTCAATATTGAAATTTCTTCCTTGACGAAAAATAATGTATTTCTGAGATGACTGAATAACTAATAGCAATGGTGTACACTCTAAAAAGAGTTTATTTGCTGCAGACCATGATTTGTTGTTGTAAATAAAAAGTTATTTATATATGAACCATTGGTACGTAGGTCTGCAACGAATGTAATTTTTGTTTGAACTATTTATTATTGACTATGATAACCTTATATCGTTGTTACAGTAGTTCATCAGAAGTCTTTGGGGTAGTGTTATCAAAATTATAATCACTTATAAAGTTAACTATGACTGCTCCGAGACTCAAACCAGCAACCCCCATGTTTTTAGCCTGACTCCTTTCCCCACACGGGCTCATTTTCTTTCTGTCTGTAGCAAATATAAGAGAAGTAGATTATGTAAGATGTAACACGGGTCAGAATATGATGATGTCGTGTTTAGGGAAGAAACGAGGTTGACCAGTTAAGTGCTGAAACTACAATGTGCTAGTAAAATTTTTAAAATCGCTAAACTGTTTGCTTTGGTACGAAATAACATATATTTACTTTAAACAAAGCCAGCTAAAAGTTCGTTTATTTATTAACATTAAAGGGAAGTTATAATGCCATAAAACAAGAAATATAAAGGAAACATTTAACAACAGAAAACCTATGTTTCTGTAACCTTCTCCTTGAATTAAAGCAATATTGTGTTTCTGTAAACAAAATAGCCTCTCATACGTGGTTTTATTTGCGGTACAGAAAACTCTGTAAGTATTTTTTAGGGTGTTCCTTTATTTGTTTGCAATGTGGAATAAATGGGACTGAAGTAAGGAATACCTTCTTAAAGTGACTACAGCACAGAAGCGATAGTGGTACAAGATGTCAAACGATAATCAATTGTGAAGTATAAATAAGTAATGTCCTATGCCCTAAAAATGTCTTTTTTTCAAAAATTAATCTCAAACACCAGTAACGGCAAAAATATGTGTATATATATATATATATAT
>NQII01001180.1:59806-70125 GCA_002778355.1 Clitarchus hookeri | reverse complement strand
AAAGGGGGGGGGGAGAGATGTGCCGGTGGGAATTCGGCGTCCAAATGGTCTGCCTGGAGATGTGATGCCGAATTTTTCTTCCCCATCGTCCTACGCCGGCAGGCAGTTTGGCGCACTCGCCGGCGCGCGTATTTCACGACTGTGATTGGGTCGTTAGGAACTGGAGCGGTGATGCGTTCTGGGGGTTTGTTGGTGGGGAGGGGGAGGCTTTTGGCGCGCGCTACCACCTCCCCCTCCCCTTTAACACACACACTTCCCGCCACGTAAATATGGCCGATCGTGTGGAGCGTGACGTCAGATATCGAGTTGGAATAGGGGGCGAGACGGGCCTACGAAGCAGGCTTGGGCGTCCAAGCAAAGGTTCGCTGCATCAGTGCGCGAGTGGCGTTTGTTTACGGCGTGAAGCGGGTTCTCAAGGCCCTATCTTCACTCACATGTACAGAGCTAGTCAAAACGAGGTGTGTTAATAAAGGGAGGTGATTCCTTACAAGAAAATAAGTAAAATGTAAATTTTTATTTTTTCGATAGTCAAAATTTTGGCTCTTGAAAATCGAGTTAAAAATTACATTTCGTTAAAAATGTCACAAAAATTTTGGAATTACACAGTAAAAATTTGAACAATGATAAATAAAAGGGATCTTGGCTTATATGGGGCCGGAGCCCATTTTGGCCGACACAGTTCAAAAAGTTGGGCGCTGAATGCCGAATTTGGTCCAGATCCGTCGAACGGCGTAGAATTATGTAGTGAACAAGCATGAGTACAAATAAACTTTGATAGTAAATCATATAATGTTATTATGCAGGCGCAAATGTGTTAGCTTACGCGTTACTGCAACGGAGGATACAGCCCTTGTCCTCGGTATCTAATGGCAGCTCTCTCCCCCTGTGGTAACATATCGACAACATTAAATATCAGAAACGAGGTGATTCCCGGTCTGCACGTACGTACAAATGAAAAACGCCTGGTCATTATGTTACACTGCGCGCCAGGCTGCAAATATTTCAGGAATTAGTGCGCACAGCTTTTATCATGCACATATTGATCCTCGAGTTTCTGTTTCTGTAAACAAAACAGCCTCAAGAAATGTAACACAAAGTCAAAAACGATTAACCGGAGCGAGTACCGACAAGGCAATCTTGTTTGTTGATTTTCACATGATGATTACGTTACCATTACGAAGCATTAACTAAAGCACAATGTTTAGAATTTAGAGGCCAAAAGAGGGTGCCAACCCTCATTTAGGTACAGAAAGGGGGATGATAATACCACAATATCCTCGCGGATTCAATACTTCCCTTTTTTTCTTAATACTGCTCAAATTTGTGTTACGTAATCACAAACGGTTTCTAATATTTAAAAAGAAATTGAATTTTTAATTCGATTTTCAGGAGCCCATAACTGCAACAATTTAGACTACTTTGTCTAAAATAAAAACGGAAATACATGTTGGCTTCTTTCTCGTAAGGAATTACGAACATGGATAAATTAAAACACCTCGTCCTGAATCACTCTGTGTATAGTCTATTAGCAGTTTCTTTACGTGCTTTGAATCGAACCTTTGTAAAATCACCCCATGTATGATTTGTTTGGTTATTTCCTAACCATGCCACGTATCGAAATCGTTTTATTCACTCGTTAACATGAAATTATTTAATTTTCAGTTAAATTGATATTTCACTTATGTTCTATTTATAAATTTAAATATTTCATTTATACTTTACACGAATAAAACAGGTAGTAAATAGGCGTGTTGGCAACGCCCAGTAAGAAATAGTTCTTATGAAAAAAAAATATTTCATGGAGTTCACACGAACCCGTTGCGTTGTCAACTTGGTGTTATTTTTTAGACTCGGTTAAGCTTTGTTTGCATGAGGCGGAGAAATTTATTGAAAGTAGAACTTAAGTTGGGCTTCAGAAAAGTTGGAACTAACCNCGTCAGATATCGAGTTGGAATAGGGGGCGAGACGGGCCTACGAAGCAGGCTTGGGCGTCCAAGCAAAGGTTCGCTGTATCAGTGCGCGAGTGGCGTTTGTTTATGGCGTGAAGCGGGTTGTCAAGGCCCTAGCTTCACTTACATGTACAGAGCTAGTCAAAACGAGGTGTGTTAATAAATGGAGGTGATTCCTTACAAGAAAAGAAGTAAAATGTAAATTTTTTTTTTTCGATAGTCAAAATTTTGGCTCGTGAAAATCGAGTTAAAAATTACATTTCGTTAAAAATGTCACAAAAATTTTGGGAATTACACAGTAAAAATTTTAACAATGATAAATAAAAGGGATCTTGGCTTATATGGGGCCGGAGCCCATTTTGGCCGACACAGTTCAAAAAGTTGGGCGCTGAATGCCGAATTTGGTCCAGATCCGTCGAACGGCGTAGAATTATGTAGTGAACAAGCATGAGTACAAATAAACTTTGATAGTAAATCATATAATGTTATTATGCAGGCGCAAATGTGTTAGCTTACGCGTTACTGCAACGGAGGATACAGCCCTTGTCCTCGGTATCTAATGGCAGCTCTCTCCCCCTGTGGTAACATATCGACAACATTAAATATCAGAAACGAGGTGATTCCCGGTCTGCACGTACGTACAAATGAAAAACGCCTGGTCATTATGTTACACTGCGTGCCAGGCTGCAAATCTTTCAGGAATTAGTGCGCACAACTTTTATCATGCACATATTGATCCTCGAGTTTCTGTTTCTGTAAACAAAACAGCCTCAAGAAATGTAACACAAAGTCAAAAACGATTAACCGGAGCGAGTACCGACAAGGCAATCTTGTTTGTTGATTTTTNACCGGAGCGAGTACCGACAAGGCAATCTTGTTTGTTGATTTTTACATGATGATTACGTTACCATTACGAAGCATTAACTAAAGCACAATGTTTAGAATTTAGAGGCCAAAAGAGGGTGCCAACCCTCGTTTAGGTACAGAAAGGGGGATGATAATACCACAATATCCTCGCGGATTCAATACCTCCCTTTTTTTCTTAATACTGCTCAAATTTGTGTTACGTAATCACAAACGGTTTCTAATATTTAAAAAGAAATTGAATTTTTAATTCGATTTTCAGGAGCCCATAACTGCAACAATTTAGACTACTTTGTCTAAAATAAAAACCGAAATACATGTTGGCTTCTTTCTAGTAAGGAATTACGAACATGGATAAATTAAAACACCTCGTCCTGAATCACTCTGTGTATAGTCTATTAGCAGTTTCTTTACGTGCTTTGAATCGAACCTTTGTAAAATCACCCCATGTATGATTTGTTTGGTTATTTCCTAACCATGCCACGTATCGAAATCGTTTTATTCACTCGTTAACATGAAATTATTTAATTTTCAGTTAAATTGATATTTTACTTATGTTCTATTTATAAATTTAAATATTTCATTTATACTTTACACGAATAAAACAGGTAGTAAATAGGCGTGTTGGGAACGCCTAGTAAGAAATAGTTCTTATGAAAAAAAAATATTTCACGGAGTTCACACGAACCCGTTGCTTTGTCACCTTGGTGTTATTTTTTAGACTCGGTTATGCTTTGTTTGCATGAGGCGGAGAAATTTATTGAAAGTAGAACTTAAGTTGGGCTTCAGAAAAGTTGGAACTAACCNTGCTTTGTTTGCATGAGGCGGAGAAATTTATTGAAAGTAGAACTTAAGTTGGGCTTCAGAAAAGTTGGAACTAACCGTGAACAGCCTATACCCTTGCATAATATAAAAGACTGATCGTGAACGATTGTAGCGAAGATGACACTGACCGGATGTCATGCGTGAGCTGTCTGGAACTGATGGGGGGACACAAGGGAACGCGCATAACTCGCCTGGGATTCCTCATTGTAGACTGATGATCGGTGAAGGTTAAATAATACAGGGTGTCTTGGACTGTAATTGCTCCCGCCGACTCCTCTGCGTTGCCTGAGCTGGCGAATACCTATGGAGACAAACAACTCCCTAATACTACCGGGGCCGCGGTGGCGTAGTGGTTAGACTACTTGCCTCCCACCTAGGTGAACCGGGGTTCGATTCCCGGTGGAGTCACTCCCGGATCCTCCTGCCGAACGATGTCGCTATTCAACGGGATTTCTCGCGAAACTCCCGTTTCTTCCGCCCTTGACTTTCCAGCACTGCTCCATACTCACCTCGCTTCACGCGTACCTTTGCAATACTCCTGTCACTGGACCGTATTTTATCTGACTCGTCCTGGGTAACGCTGTGCAAATCTTTGAACACTTCACAATTGTGTGCCCCAATCACGTGCAGTTCCGTTACAANTCGTCCTGGGTAACGCTGTGCAAATCTTTGAACACTTCACAATTGTGTGCCCCAATCACGTGCAGTTCCGTTACAAAGGGCGTGGCTTGACATCTATGCAGTAGCCAATGGAGAAACGACGCCGGCTCCGGTACATACAGTACTGTAAAGTTCAACCTGATGCCAAATAATAACGCGNTCGTCCTGGGTAACGCTGTGCAAATCTTTGAACACTTCACAATTGTGTGCCCCAATCACGTGCAGTTCCGTTACAATGGGCGTGGCTTGACATCTATGCAGCAGCCAATGGAGAAACGACGCCGGCTCCGGTACATACAGTACTGTAAAGTTCAACCTGATGCCAAATAATAACGCGAATTTTGTATGTCGCTACCCATTGGGGATAGTTTCTAAGAGGTTGTGAAAGGGGAGGACGGTCCCACCTTCTGCAGAGGGACATTATATCAATGCGCAACACACAACCACAAGCTTCAGTATTGTATTAAGTTCCGTTTTAACTTTGATCTAATTTACACCTGCATTACGTTTCTTGCGTACACAGAGTAAATCAACCCCCTTTACCCACAACCCTCCTGGTCTGTTAACGTAGTGACAGCAATCACATGGGTTGTTCGTACCATTACTTAACATTACAACTTTGATGAGGCTGAAGAATCAGATTTTTAGGGCCTTATTTTTAAGGCTAATTCTCGTTATATTTTGACAATTCCACTTTAATCGTGCGTATTGTTAGGATATAGTTATTTATTTTATTGGCATTGGCATTGAGCATGTGTACCACTTTTACGATTTGTACGCTGTTATTTAGGAACAAGTCTTCGTCGTAATTTGTGTGTGTTATTATAAACATCACTACTGCTGTCACTTACTAGTAGTTTTTTCTTCTTTTTTTTTTTTTCTTGCAGATGATTAATCCTTACTGACTCCGAGTCACCGCCTGGCTGAAACAAAACTTTCGTAACTAAAAATGCCCGCTGTTGCTAACTTCGTTGAATAAAATTAGGGTTTTAATGAACAATTCAGAAAAAGAAAATCGTTTGGGCATAAGTCTAAAGTTTCTCACTTCCGCCAAAAATTATAAATTTATTTCTGATCTTTTTTACCTGAATATTTGCAAGACCTTTTCTGGCGGCCTAGACCATAAATCGTCTTTCACCACTTTTATGAAAATTTATAATATTATTTGTTTTCCTGCGTGTTTTCTTTGGATGGAAGGCTTTACTGCGGTTTGAGTTGTTCTGGGTTCGAGAAATGGGTGAGACATGTACCTATGAGTATGCTATTTTTGTGTTTGGTGTATTGTTTAATTAATTTGCAAGCCACTAATATTTGTCTTCCCACCAATTAGCCATCAAACGCAAATGTGAGTGATAAAAATCCACAATTTTAACAATTATTAATTATCGCTATTTCAGCTTTATTTTCTACACTGCTTGGCGTTGAGAGATTTCACAAATTCCATAGTTGGTTGACGGTTAAGTAATAAGCCCTTTTTAAATCAACCTTTTCAAAAACATCCTAGCTATAATTCAACACATTTCGATGTAAGCATTCGCGTATAGTTTCTCAAGGAATTTTGGCAGTGGACTGCAGAAGTAGTTTTATGTAAGAGATTTCACAAATTCCATAGTTGGCTTCCGGTTAAGTGAGCATTTTTAAAAAGAACGAGTTCGTACGACTTTCGTATTTTGTAAACTTTTAAAGAAACTCGCTCGTTTCTTACACGGGGAACTTTAACTTTTCTTGGTTGTTTTAATGAACTTTATGAATGCCATGTCAAATTTAAAACCGCCTCGTATGATCTGCTGAGTGTATTGCAATCTCTAATTCCCCGTGTTAAAAGTAAATATCAGTGTTCACTTTTTCTATCTCTAGTCGTTGGCAACCTACACGTGCCTCTCGTTTATATCGGCAGGTATAGTGAAATACTGAAAAACCTTCAAATTCTGCGGTAGAATGTTCTCANTTATATCGGCAGGTATAGTGAAATACTGAAAAACCTTCAAATTCTGCGGTAGAATGTTCTCAGCATAGGTAGTGGCATTTTACCTGCATACATGCTTTTATCGCTCGTCTTCATGTTGTGCAGGGCAACACTTTCATTAGTGACTTTTTTTTTTTTTTTTTTTTTTTTTTTTTTGCTACGGTACTCAAGCTTTGCGTGAGTCAATAATTTAATGATTTCACGCCGTAACCTACAATAACCCAGAGGTTCTGTGTATTGTTCGTAAGTTTAGTCATTTGAGTCCCACACATTTGAATCTCCGGGCATTATACCTAGCTGCGTAAAGGCATCATCCATGAAACGGAGCCAATGGAGAAATTAACATTCCGTGTGCCATTCTGCAAGCAGTGTTAAATTATTTATAAAGTTAATGTACCTAACTTTTTCTTCCTTTTGTGACGTTAGAATTGTATATTTATCTATGTCTATAATGCTATAAAAGTTAAAAATATGGATTTCATATAAGTTATATTTTGATTGTGAACTCAAACAACACTGCGGTTTGCACAACTTTGTATGTAACGATAAAAACTTGTTACATACATATTGTCAACATTCACTTGGTTAATCATAAATAAACGTCTGTATATTCCCTAATAAATCATAAATATTACGTTTAAATGGTTTTAATTTCTTATTTTATTCAATATTTAATTCTGCAATTTATGTTAAAACGTTTTGTTGTGAAAAATAACTCTAAATAACCAAGTTTATTTTCTTGGTGCTTACCTTTCATATTGCATGTTAAGTGATGATGCAATTTTTTTTTGTATGTTGTTAATTAAACTCTCGAAATTTGTTTGCTTGAAATACTATTGGCTTAATTAAAATGCTGTTTCAACGTTATTAAGATTGAGTGACACACGAAAAAATTTTGACGTGCTAATGAAATTGCGTTTTCCTTCTTATAGTCTGCTTACGGTAAAGTGAACACTTATGAAATTTACCAATAAAATAACACCACACTTTATTGCGTATATTTCATGTAAAAGACTGACTTGAATGTTGCATATTAAGTTAGTAATGAAGGAAATAGATAGTTTCATATGTTAGCGTCGTATGTATTAGAAGTGTGACGTTTAAATATGTGGACAGCGAATCTATTTTGTTTATATTCAATGTATGTTTTACGTGCAGAAGCATAAGGTAGCTTATCATATAGTCCATTCGTGGTTACTTCAAACTACTATGGAGCCCTGTTAATTTCTACTTTCAGGCTATCCCTCCGCATCGTGCAAGCAAAGCTTAACTCAGTCTAGAAAATTACACCAAAGAGAGACCGCACAACATTGGTGTGGACTCAGTTTAATAATATTTCTCGTTATAGATATGTCTTACTTTGCTTTACCAACAAACCTATTTGCTCTCCGTTTCTAATAATAATAATTATAAATGATATATTATAATTGATGTAAAACTAGAAGTAAACATTTAGTTTAACCAAAATAAGATACTTTTATTTAACAAAAAAAAAATACGTACCCAGGAAACTATCAAATATGTCGTACAAGGGGTGATTTTCCAAAGGTTTGATTTAAAAAATGTAAAAGTACCATGAATAGACTATTCCACCATATTTACGTCTCTGACAATCCCACTGTTACACTTTAATTAGGCATGAATGAAGTGATGTGGTCCAAAGCAATGTTAATAATGCATATGGTGGAAGGATAAGCATTTGGGAAGGAGTGGGGTTGAGGAAAGTAGTTCCTGAGCAAGGCTTTCAAAAGTGCACATTTGACAGTGAACATCCTATAATTAATTAATTTTTTTTCCAGAGTAGATGTTAACTCTTGTTAAGGTTACTTCTACTCAGGTTGGGAAGATCAATGTTAAAAGTTCGTCAGCCTAAATTTTTCGCCACTAGCTAAGGGCTAGTGTCGCAGGTGTACCAGACTTTTCTCTGTTTTCTACGTTAAAAAAACAGGATAATTGCAATAAACGTAAATAAAATTTAAAATTACTCTTTGTTTTCAACCTGAGTAGAATTAACATTACTCCTGTTCAATCGTGAGTTTCTGGTAAGCCTATGTAAGGTTAATTCTACTCAGGTTAGGAGAAAAACGAGTGTACTTGTGGGACAGGTTGTCATAGGGAAATTTTCCGCCGCTAGGTGAGGGCTAGTATGCCAAATAGGTCAATTTTGACTAAAATTTTAAGCTACGTGAATAATGAAAGAGAAACATTTCACTAAGTTACATATCTATTTTATATTTGATTTATGACTCTTGTTATTACAGTAAAACCCTGTTTAAAAGTTTCAATTTAAGAAATTTTCCTGCTAAATAAGTTACATTATAACTNCTTGTTATTACAGTAAAACCCTGTTTAAAAGTTTCAATTTAAGAAATTTTCCTGCTAAATAAGTTACATTATAACTGTGCACCTTGTATATATGCACACGTGTAATTTAACCCTTTTAAGCAGTTTTCCTTGTTAATAAGTATTATTTGTTCAGTCCCTTCAAAAACGTCTTAACAGAGTTTTACTGTACTTTGTTTTTTTAACGTAGAAAATAGAGAAACTTCGGTGCACATGCGACACTAGCGCTAACCTAGCGACGAAAAATGTCTAGTTTCCGAAACGAAATGCATTGACCTTCCCAACCCGAGTGGAATAAACCTGTGCGTGGGAGTGACGGGGGTGTGGCATTGTTTGTTCGTCCTCGCAGCTTCGACGTGCGGGGCAAGCCGCTGAGCCAGGCGCGACACCTGTCCGCGCCGGAAGTGTTCGGCTCGAGGGCGTACTTCCGGACGGTGTCGGAGCCCGCGCAGCTCGTCGTCGAGGACATCCGGCGCCACGACGAAGGCGTGTACCGCTGCCGCGTCGACTTCCGCAACACGGCGACGCGCAGCTTCCGCTACAACCTCACCGTCATAGGTACGTGCAGCCGCATACCTTCTCTGGCTGAGTGAGTGGTGTGAGTGAGTGAGTGAAGAGATTTTGGCGGCTCTTAAGGGAGGAGAGTGGGGAAGAACAGTCCCCACCATATTGGATTTCCACAATTTTTGAGGTAATAACATGGGTCTTTAGTAAACTGCACGCAGGATATCTGAGTGCTTTATTAATACTAGGTAGGAAAGGCACTGGACCAGGGGCGTTATATGTTAGTAACTTGAGGTAATAACATAGGTCCTTAGTAAGATACACGCACGATATCTGAGTGCTTTATTAATGCTAGGTAGGATACATAAGTTACATTTAACCCATTTTGACCCAGTGTACACAACTGTGTACATTAAGAGCATGTGTAGGTAATTTTTGGTCTGACTGCACACTGCGAAGTTCAATGACTAATGATCTTTCATGTAGGCTAATGATTCGCAAACCGTCTCACTGGTCTATGTCTTAATTTGTTCATATTACCATAGCTGAACATCTAGCCTACAGCTCATTGGCTGTGACAACGAAACAAGTGTTTTGCCGGCTTAAGTACACAGCACGCATCATAAATTGTTGTGTTTGCCACACCTGAAACAGAAATTAAACTGGGTATGAAAGGGCTAAGAACGTTTAATGAAATTTTCTTCACGACACGACATAAATAATAACTCCTTAAGCTTAAACAAACTATTACGTCTCTATAAAATTTAGTATTTTTTTGACTAGTGATTGCAGGCATTACATAAATACTTTTTTCCTTACTTTCGGTTACAGAAATGCTCCTGGCAATAGCAGTCTAGCAATACATGTTTTGGAACACATGCAATGTAATGCCGTATGCCTTGTCGAAGCCCAAAATATAATACAACATCTGTGATGCAACTTATGGGGAAAATTCCGAAAATCCAAGATGGCGGGGACTAATCCCCCTTATCATCGAAGTCTTGAGAGCCGATGAGGGTGTAATGGGGCGAGTGTGGAGCAGCGCCGAAATACAAGGGCGGGGGAAACGGGAGAGTTCTGAGAAAACCCTCCGACCAGCGGCATGGTCCTGCACGATTCCCACATGCGAAAATCCAGGAGTGACCCCTCCGGGAATCGAACCAGGTTCGCCTAGGTGGGAGGCCAGTAGTCTTACCACTACACCACCG